>JZKD02S0637124.1:0-15679 GCA_000966675.3 Picea glauca
TGCACACTAACTAGGTATTGAATGTATGTTGATGTGTTAGTGTTTGACTATGCAAATGGTGATGTGGTGATTATGTGGCAATGGTGAGTGCATGTTGATGTGGCATAGGAGTTGTTTGTACCAACTGACATGGTAAGTGTCTACGTGTCATATTGTAGAGGTGTTATGTGGCAAGTTTACTTCAAGTTTTTATGGGGTTTTAGTCTATTTGTAGTCGTGGTAGCAATGTTGGTGGTGAGGAAAGGCTTGTGGAGGTGGTATTATCTATAAGGAGGGCCACAGTCCCAAGGGCGAGAAGCCCTACAAATAGGTGGAAGGGTGTGTCATGGGAAGGACATTGGTAGAAAATGCTAACATTGGATAGGGTATCAACATGGGTCGTCGACTATAAAGGATGGCAATAAAGGTATATGAGAGCATTCATGGGAGGAGATCCCACCACGAACAAATGATGGTACAACTAGTGGGTGGGGCCATAAATTGACAATGAGAAAGAGAGGGTCGTCAAATATGCTAAGGGAGGTTGTTAAAAAATAGAAGAGGGTTGGTTGACAATGAATGACAAGACAACTCACTGGCCAAATAATGTCAGGTTGATTGAAAGACCAAACAATGGTGGGACTATGGAAAAAGAGGGATGAGCAACATGTATAGAAGTTTCATTGATGACATTAGAAAATTCAATAGAACCAACGATGAGGTCCTACTAGGAAAACCAAACTGGTGGATAGGAACCAAAAAACAACAAAGGCAAATTAAAAATTTGTTTGAAAAATAAATAAAACAAAAAAGTTTACCCCCACAAAATGGATGGTTGTGACTTGCTAGAGAAAAACCTTATAATCAACATGGCTTATGTGGCAAGTTTAAATTCTATGCATGTAATGATTTTAGATAAAGAGGATAGACTGGTTTAAGCAAAAACTACCACAGAGGAGTACACTCCAAAACTGGGATATGAGGTTTTAAATACGAGTGAGATACAAAAGAACTTTGTGTTAGTAGAGCGAGAATTGGAAATTTAAATGCCCCTCCAAATCTCGCATTTTCATGTGGCTAGTGTTGACAAATAAGGTATTGAGTTGGGTTAATTTACAAAAAAGGATATGGTCTAGTCTAGGAATGTTCCTTTTTTGCAAGAGTTGTGAGGAATCAATCACACATCTCTTGATATCATGCGCATATTCAACACATTTCTAGAAGGAAATTGAAGGACTACCAAGATTAAAGAATGTTTGGAATGGATCTTCTCTTGAAGAGGCTTTAAGGAATTGGTGTGGTAATCAAGTAGTTATGAATGATAAAGTGCTTCCCGTAATTATAGCTTGGGTGATCCGGAATTTATTTGCAGAACAAAATGAATACAAATTATTATCAAAAGACGCTTAACACAAAATAACAGATATACAGTAAAATTGGTTTCTATTCAATAAGGAAATAAGTTGAAACTGTAAAATGCAGCGGAAACATTTTATGGAGGTATACATACCCTACCCCCTTTAGATTTAAACTTGTAACCTCCAAGAAGGAAACACATGTTCTTAACCATTAAGCCCATAAGCCCATATATATAGCATTTTAGTCAAAATTAAAAAAATGAGTTATTTTTGAACAATTAACAATGATTTTAATATCTTTTGATATCTCTTAAAATTAGATTTTGAATGGAAAGTATCATCTGGTCATTGGGGATTTTAATGCCACAATCACCAAGCAAAAGTTTGAAAGCCTTGAACTTTAAAATGGAATTTTCAATGTGGTTAAAAAGTTCCAAGATCTAAGTCAATGAGCTCATTCTCCAACTTATCAGCTTGGGTGAAGTTTGTTGTCAAAATGTTGTTAAAACTTAGTCTAGTCTTTGATTAGGGTATCGATTCCCTGAGTATGAAATTTGAGACCTCCAAAGTTACACATGCCAATAAGCCCTCGAGCTTCATTATTTTTGTTAATCCATCAACTTTCTATAAGGGTGCTAGTGGGGCAGGTTTTGTTCCCATAGTGAGCCAATTCTACTCCTCAAATGGTCCTCCATATAAGATTTCTATGAATCTTAATTGGTGTTGGTTAGTAAAATTTCATTTACATTGGCCATAATGACAAATAGTAATAAGATAGCAATAAAATAGAAAGTACATGAAAAATAATTCGCTTTCAAAAAAATGACACTTAAAACAATCCCCAGATGAGAAAGATACGATCCTTGGAAGTTACAAAAATGAGGATGAAGTAGTTAGTCACTTGAGAAGCTAAGAAATACAACACCAAATGGGAAAATTTAAATAAACTAGTTTAACAAATATGACGAGATAAAAAAATAACTAATTTCAAAAAAACAAACTCAAAATGGAAAAGTTATCACTATTTAAAAATGGGGTCCTGGAAGATCAATGGAGAGTGGTCCTCTAGAATGTTGGCATTGCACACTAACTAGGTATTGAATGTATGTTGATGTGTTAGTGTTTGACNCATGCAACAATTAAAATTGTCAAAGGTGGAACAAACTAAAGGGGAATCAAGTGTTGAACTAGAGCTGCCCCTATTGATGTCACTGTCAATTCAACGCAATTTAGTGCATTTCCTATTCCAACAAAAAAGAAATCTTTTGACACATTACTTTTGAGTACAGAATATGGTACCTGTTTTACTAGTTCTTCAACAGCAGAAAAACCAAGTTTCTTAACTGCTTCCCATACAAGATAGGACTTTGGCTCTCGTAAATACTTGCATGTGTTAATAACAAACCTGCAAAATCACTGACACTTAAATCATCTGACACATTCCAACAAACAGTAACATTGTCATTTGGTGAATAAAGCACAAGAAAAGTGTATCCCAAATTTGCACACCTGTTAATATTGTGAATGCCATTAGAATTTTTCTTGTTTCTTCTTCGTGGTTTCCTTCTTGGGCATCTTTTTCTTTGAGTAACATGGTTTGAATCATTTACTACTTTCTCCAAATCATCTCCTGCAGCTAGATAACCAAAAGAAATCAATAATGTCAATAAAAGAAATGCATATCACCATTGTAGATATAAGATATAAACATGTTTCAAGAATAGGAAGACACATGCACGGCAGATTCATTTGAAGCTTATCTGACATAAGAAAGCTCTTCAGACTCAATCACAGAATAATAGGATATAGAGTAAGCGATTGCTTTCCATATGCAAGACTAACTACTTCAAAAAAAAAACTAAAACCAAAAAAAAATTATGCAAAATAGAATAATGTGGTAGGCAGGATACCAACTTTGTGTCCAATGGGAATGACTAGTAGCAGTACAGGACTCACACCAACAAATTATGAATGACAACAAAGGGATGAATAACCTATCGATTGATACAACTTCGGGTAACAATTTCAGGCAAACACATGTTAAAGTAAATTAAGGAAACAAGAGGTTCTACCTCAAATATTTGTGTATGTTCCTGGATGCCAGTGACCTGGGGCAAAATAACATCCGTTTGAGGCTGACACGGGTCCTTTTGTATATAAAAGGGGAAAAACTTTGTTTGACTTCTCCCTTTGAGAAAAAAAATATGGTTGTTTGTTCAGTATATTTAGAAAATAATCAATTATTGCAGAATCTAGGGGTCTCCTTGACACTTATATTCATGAGTATTTGAATTTTAAACTTTGGACTCAATTTTGAACATAGGAGAAAGAAGTTATCATCTAAAAGCTTTCGTGCAAAGATCAGCATGCAAGGACTAAATGTTGAACAATAAATGGAACAGTTGCTCCCATGACCTGATATGCCATCTATGCTTCCTTGCCATTGAATTTTTTTATTACTGTATACATGAATGCTTTCCCACTTTACTACCTTGGTCAAACTTCTATAGTACATTTGCTGTCGTGCTAGTCTTTTGTCTCCCTGCTTTTCTAGTATTGCTATGCAATTTCTCATTTTGGGCACGGTCCATCATCCTTATATTTACATCTATAGTTACATCAACACAAATGATGCACACTTTAGTAGTTTGCTTGCAATATTTAATTTCCATGGTTGATATGCCTTTGAGATGCTATATTATATACAAAAGTTACATGTGAAATATAAATATGCATATAGACAAGCCAACTATAAATGCTGTTCAATCTATGAAACCAGAAATTTTTTGTTTCCATTGAAGAAACAGGGTGGAAATGCCCTGGAAACATTTCTTTTAGATGTCTCCTACCCAGGGAAATTCTGGTACTAGAGTTTCCAGCCAAAAACAAAAAATTGCAGGTTTGTGGGTTACAAATCTTGTAAAAGTGTAAGTATAAGTAAAATGACAGAAAAAAAAATTGAAAAAATACATTAAAGTAAAAACACAGCAAAATCTTGAAAACAAGACATTCATGATTAATATTGGGAAAAAAAAATAAAAAACAACTTTAAAAAAGAGGGTTTTGCCATCTTTCTTCTAACAGTTTCATTTTGTGAGTAGATTGGACAGTGTAGGTTGTTATTGCAGGTTTGTGGAGCAAACATTCCCAAACCTGCAGAGAAGCTGAGTGAGTTTTTGCATTTTGAGACAGACTCTGCAGGTTTGTGCACTGTTTTAATTCTTTAAGAAAGGATATTGCATATTTTTTTCATACTTCTTCAGTTTCTTACTTGAAGACATCTTCACATAAGGCCATAGAAGCAACCTCAAACAGTTATGTGTGTGTGTCAGAGAGTGAAAGAAAACTGGTCCCAAGCTCTCGCACTTAAGCAAAGAATGGGGTTGATTGTTCCATTTCAATGCCCCTACAATGACCTGCCCAGAGGTTACATCGGCAATATAACGCACGGGAGGAGCTTTCCTACCAAGATTTGATCAATTGTCACAACAACCCCACACACACATATCTCTGTGTGTGCATGTTTTTTGAAGGTATTGTTTCAAAAAAATCACTGTTTTGGAAACTGAAACCATTTCTCCGTTTTCAATAACTTAGGGTTGAATGAAGCGGTAGAGTCAGATGCATAAAGTTGTCGATAGTGCAGTGTTGCAGAGTGCAATTGGGTGTTAGTGCAGGAGCAGGTGCAGCAAGGGTGAAAGCCTTTTAAACAAGAAGTGCGGCACTGCTGAAATTTGATTTAAAAAGGAGGCAGTCTTTAGGATGAAAATGTGGGAATGGCAAAACAAGTCCCACCATGTCCAAAACAACACAAACGTTCCAGCTAGGGTGGGCTATGAAAACCGGATGTTTAGGGATTACGGTCCGCGAGGGCTGCGGAGAGGGTAGGACTTTTGGTTGAAATTGGATTAGAAACAGTGAATGTCAATGGTTTTAACCAGAGAATTTGCTCCACAGCAAACTTCTGCTTAACAGCGCCCCCCTTTAACCGACACAGCACGCCTCTCGTGGATATGTGGAATCGATTTATCAAACATGTCATTAATCTTCAAACCCAAATAACCAAACATTCGCATACAAGCATACAAACCTGCACTCAGAGGAGATGCGAGGTCCTTCTGAGATTGAACTTGGGGTTTTTCCACTCCAGAAGTAGCGCATTGATTATTTAAGGGAACATCCTCCAAACCAACGGCCTCAGCCTCAGCCTCGGCCTCGATGTCCATCATATCTACATCTGAAGAAAATCTATCCCAGTCCGACGGAGCATCTTCATACATTGTCTCTAATACGCTCTCTTTCTCCATATCCTCCTCCTTGGGTAGGATGGAGATAATAAACCTGCAAGCACAAGAAAATACTCTGTGGTTTAAGTAATAGGGTTTATTGCTCTGCAAGAATTGGAGGACGAATGAATTGGATCACAACCACTACACGAACTGAAACGGTTTTTCATTTATATATTTCGATGATTAATGCCAATAACAATATTTATAGGCTTTTTCGTATATCAAATATTCGCGGGTGTTCCAATATAATTTGAACCAGGAAATACATGAGGTCCACAATACACTATGGTTGAAATGTGTAATTTTACGTAATTTTAATAAATTAAAAATAAAATTAAGAGGTATAAATTTTTTTTGTCCGATTACTTGTCATTATTTTGAAAATAGTATTTAGCATAAACTCCTTAGGGGCATAATCTGCAACGCATGGATTTTTTTTTTAATCATGGGAACAACAACCTCCCAAGAGTATACCCAACAACTCACAAGTCAGATATATCAATAACTTGTGACTTAGCAGGGATCGAAACGTCCCAAGGCCCATCGACAGTGAATCTCTATCCCAAGGGTCACCTACCCTTATAGCTTTGTCACAACGGGCCAATATGAGCATCCCCACGCATGGATTTGACTGCTAAAGTCTAGACTCTATGGAGGTATACATACCCTATCCCCTCTAGATTTAACCCTGTGACCTCCAAGGAGGAAACACATGTTCTTAACCATTAAACCCATATATATAGCATTTTAGTCAAAATTTAAAAAATGAGTTATTTTTTAACAATTAACAATGATTTTAATATCTTTTGATATGTCTTAAAATTAGATTTTGAATGAAAAATATCATCTAGTCGTTGGGGATTTTAATGCCACAATCACCAAGCAAAAGTTTAAAAGCCTTGAACTTAAAAATGGAATTTTCAATGTGGTTAAAAAGTTCCAAGATCTAAGTCAATGAGCTCATTCTCCAACTTATCAGCTTGGGTGAAGTTTGTTGTCAAAATGTTGTTAAAACTTAGTCTAGGCTTTGATTAGGGTATCAATTCCCTGAGTATGAAATTTGAGACCTCCAAAGTTACACATGCCAATAAGCCCTCGAGCTTCATCATTTTTGTTAATCCATCAACTTTCTATAAGAGTGTTAGTGGGGTAGGTTTTGTTCCCATAGTGAGCCAATACAATGCTCTACTCCTCAATTGGTCCTCCATATAAGATTTCTATGAATCTTAATTGGTGTTGGTTAGTAAAATTTCATTTACATTGGCCATAATGACAAATAGTAATAAAATGGCAATAAAATAAAAATTGCCAAAACCACTAGAAAGTACATGAAAAATAATTTGCTTTCAAAAAAATGACACTTAAAACAATCCCCTAGATAAGAAAGATACGACCCTTGGAAGTTACAAAAATGAGGATGAAGTAGCCAGTCACTTGAGAAGCTAAGAAATACAACACCAAATGGGAAAATTTAAATAAACTAATTTAACAAATGTGAAGAGATAAAAAAATAACTAATTTCAAAAAAACATTTTCCTAAAAACAAACTCAAAATGGCAAAGTTATCACTATTTAAAAATGGGGTCCTGAAATTGGAAGATCAATGGAGAGCGGTCCTCTAGAATGTTGGCATTGCACACTAACTAGGTATTGAATGTATGTTGATGTGTTAGTGTTTGACTATGCAAATGGTGATGTGGTGATTATGTGGCAATGGTGAGTGCATCTTGATGTGGCATAGGAGTTGTATGTACCAACTGACATGGTAAGTGTCTACGGGTCATATTGTAGAGGTGTTATGTGGCAAGTTTACTTCAAGTTTTTATGGGGTTTTAGTCTATTTGTAGTCGTGGTAGCAATGTTGGTGGTGAGGAAAGGCTTGTGGAGGTGGTATTATCTATAAGGAGGGCCACAGTCCCAAGGGCGAGAAGCCCTACAAATAGGTGGAAGGGTGTGTCATGGGAAGGACATTGGTAGAAAATGCTAACATTGGATAGGGTATCAACATGGGTCGTCGACTATAAAGGATGGCAATAAAGGTATATGAGAGCATTCATGGGAGGAGATCCCACCACGAACAAATGATGGTACAACTAGTGGGTGGGGCCATAAATTGACAATGAGAAAGAGAGGGTCGTCAAATATGCTAAGGGAGGTTGTTAAAAAATAGAAGAGGGTTGGTTGACAATGAATGACAAGACAACTCACTGGCCAAATAATGTCAGGTTGATTGAAAGACCAAACAATGGTGGGACTATGGAAAAAGAGGGATGAGCAACATGTATAGAAGTTTCATTGATGACATTAGAAAATTCAATAGAACCAACGATGAGGTCCTACTAGGAAAACCAAACTGGTGGATAGGAACCAAAAAACAACAAAGGCAAATTAAAAATTTGTTTGAAAAATAAATAAAACAAAAAAGTTTACCCCCACAAAATGGATGGTTGTGACTTGCTAGAGAAAAACCTTATAATCAACATGGCTTATGTGGCAAGTTTAAATTCTATGCATGTAATGATTTTAGATAAAGAGGATAGACTGGTTTAAGCAAAAACTACCACAGAGGAGTACACTCCAAAACTGGGATATGAGGTTTTAAATACGAGTGAGATACAAAAGAACTTTGTGTTAGTAGAGCGAGAATTGGAAATTTAAATGCCCCTCCAAATCTCGCATTTTCATGTGGCTAGTGTTGACAAATAAGGTATTGAGTTGGGTTAATTTACAAAAAAGGATATGGTCTAGTCTAGGAATGTTCCTTTTTTGCAAGAGTTGTGAGGAATCAATCACACATCTCTTGATATCATGCGCATATTCAACACATTTCTAGAAGGAAATTGAAGGACTACCAAGATTAAAGAATGTTTGGAATGGATCTTCTCTTGAAGAGGCTTTAAGGAATTGGTGTGGTAATCAAGTAGTTATGAATGATAAAGTGCTTCCCGTAATTATAGCTTGGGTGATYYGGAATTTATTTGCAGAACRAAATGAATACARATTATTATCAAAAGAYGCTTAACACAAAATAACAGATATACAGTAAAATTGGTTTCTATTCAATAAGGAAATAARTTGAAACTGTAAAATGCAGCGGAAACATTTTATGGAGGTATACATACCCTRCCCCCTTTARATTTAAACTTGTAACCTCCAAGAAGGAAACACATGTTCTTAACCATTAAGCCCATAAGCCCATATATATAGCATTTTAGTCAAAATTWAAAAAATGAGTTATTTTTKAACAATTAACAATGATTTTAATATCTTTTGATATCTCTTAAAATTAGATTTTGAATGGAAAGTATCATCTGGTCATTGGGGATTTTAATGCCACAATCACYAAGCAAAAGTTTGAAAGCCTTGAACTTTAAAATGGAATTTTCAATGTGGTTAAAAAGTTCCAAGATCTAAGTCAATGAGCTCATTCTCCAACTTATCAGCTTGGGTGAAGTTTGTTGTCAAAATGTTGTTAAAACTTAGTCTAGTCTTTGATTAGGGTATCGATTCCCTGAGTATGAAATTTGAGACCTCCAAAGTTACACATGCCAATAAGCCCTCGAGCTTCATTATTTTTGTTAATCCATCAACTTTCTATAAGGGTGCTAGTGGGGCAGGTTTTGTTCCCATAGTGAGCCAATTCTACTCCTCAAATGGTCCTCCATATAAGATTTCTATGAATCTTAATTGGTGTTGGTTAGTAAAATTTCATTTACATTGGCCATAATGACAAATAGTAATAAGATAGCAATAAAATAGAAAGTACATGAAAAATAATTCGCTTTCAAAAAAATGACACTTAAAACAATCCCCAGATGAGAAAGATACGATCCTTGGAAGTTACAAAAATGAGGATGAAGTAGTTAGTCACTTGAGAAGCTAAGAAATACAACACCAAATGGGAAAATTTAAATAAACTAGTTTAACAAATATGACGAGATAAAAAAATAACTAATTTCAAAAAAACAAACTCAAAATGGAAAAGTTATCACTATTTAAAAATGGGGTCCTGGAAGATCAATGGAGAGTGGTCCTCTAGAATGTTGGCATTGCACACTAACTAGGTATTGAATGTATGTTGATGTGTTAGTGTTTGACTATGCAAATGGTGATGTGGTGATTATGTGGCAATGGTGAGTGCATGTTGATGTGGCATAGGAGTTGTATGTACCAACTGACATGGTAAGTGTCTACGTGTCATATTGTAGAGGTCTTATGTGGAAAGTTTACTTCAAGTTTTTATGGGGTTTTAGCCTATTTGTAGTCATGGTAGCAATGTTGGTGGTGAGGAAAGGCTTGTGGAGGTGGTATTATCTATAAGGAGGGCCATAATCCCAAGGGCGAGAAGCCCTACAAATAGGTGGAAGGGTGTGTCATGGGAAGGACATTGTTAGGAAATGCTAACATTGGATAGGGTATCAACAGGGGTCGTCAACTATAGAGGATGGCAATAAATGTATATGAGAGCATTGATGGGAGGAGATCCCACCACGAACAAATGATGGCACAACTGGTGGGTGGGGCCATAAATCAACAATGATGTACAAACGACAATGAGAAAGAGAGGGTCGTCAAATATGCTAACGAAGGTTCTTAAAAAATAGAATAGCTTTGGTTGACAGCGAATGACAAGACAACTCACTGACCAAATAATGTCAAGTTGATTGAAAGACCAAACAATCGTGGGACTATGGAAAAAGAGGGATGGGCAAAATGTATAGAAGTTCCATTGATGACATTAGAAAATTCAATAGAACCAACGATGAGGTCCTACTAGGAAAACCTAACTGGTGGATAGGAACCAAAAAACAACAAAGGCAAATTAAAAATTTGTTTGAAAATTAAATAAAACAAAAAAATTTACCCCCACAAAATGGATGGTTGTGACTTGCTAGAGAAAAACCCTCTAATCAACATGGCTTATGTGGCAAGTTTAAATTCTACGCATGTAATGATTTTAGATAAAGAGGATAGACTAGTTTAAGCAAAAACTGCCACAGGGGAGTACACTCCAAAAGTGGGATATGAGGTTTTAAATACAAGTGAGATACAAAAGAATTTTGTGTTAGCAGAGCAAGATTTGGAAATTTAAATACCCCTCCAAATCTCGCATTTTTATGTGGCTAGTGTTGACAAATAGACTTGGGTTAATTTGCAAAAAAGGATATGGTCTAGTGTAGGAATGTTCCTCTTTTGCAAGAGTTGTGAGGAATCAATCACACATCTCTTGATATCATGCGCATATTCAACACATTTCTAGAAGGAAATTGAAGGACTACCAAGATTAAAGAATGTTTGGAATGGATCTTCTCTTGAAGAGGCTTTAAGGAATTGGTGTGGTAATCAAGTAGTTATGAATGATAAAGTGCTTCCCGTAATTATAGCTTGGGTGATYYGGAATTTATTTGCAGAACRAAATGAATACARATTATTATCAAAAGAYGCTTAACACAAAATAACAGATATACAGTAAAATTGGTTTCTATTCAATAAGGAAATAARTTGAAACTGTAAAATGCAGCGGAAACATTTTATGGAGGTATACATACCCTRCCCCCTTTARATTTAAACTTGTAACCTCCAAGAAGGAAACACATGTTCTTAACCATTAAGCCCATAAGCCCATATATATAGCATTTTAGTCAAAATTWAAAAAATGAGTTATTTTTKAACAATTAACAATGATTTTAATATCTTTTGATATCTCTTAAAATTAGATTTTGAATGGAAAGTATCATCTGGTCATTGGGGATTTTAATGCCACAATCACYAAGCAAAAGTTTGAAAGCCTTGAACTTTAAAATGGAATTTTCAATGTGGTTAAAAAGTTCCAAGATCTAAGTCAATGAGCTCATTCTCCAACTTATCAGCTTGGGTGAAGTTTGTTGTCAAAATGTTGTTAAAACTTAGTCTAGTCTTTGATTAGGGTATCGATTCCCTGAGTATGAAATTTGAGACCTCCAAAGTTACACATGCCAATAAGCCCTCGAGCTTCATTATTTTTGTTAATCCATCAACTTTCTATAAGGGTGCTAGTGGGGCAGGTTTTGTTCCCATAGTGAGCCAATTCTACTCCTCAAATGGTCCTCCATATAAGATTTCTATGAATCTTAATTGGTGTTGGTTAGTAAAATTTCATTTACATTGGCCATAATGACAAATAGTAATAAGATAGCAATAAAATAGAAAGTACATGAAAAATAATTCGCTTTCAAAAAAATGACACTTAAAACAATCCCCAGATGAGAAAGATACGATCCTTGGAAGTTACAAAAATGAGGATGAAGTAGTTAGTCACTTGAGAAGCTAAGAAATACAACACCAAATGGGAAAATTTAAATAAACTAGTTTAACAAATATGACGAGATAAAAAAATAACTAATTTCAAAAAAACAAACTCAAAATGGAAAAGTTATCACTATTTAAAAATGGGGTCCTGGAAGATCAATGGAGAGTGGTCCTCTAGAATGTTGGCATTGCACACTAACTAGGTATTGAATGTATGTTGATGTGTTAGTGTTTGACCATGCAAATGGTGATGTGGTGATTATGTGGCAATGGTGAGTGCATGTTGATGTGGCATAGGAGTTGTCTGTACCAACTGACATGGTAAGTGTCTACGTGTCATATTGTAGAGGTGTTATGTGGAAAGTTTACTTCAAGTTTTTATGGGGTTTTAGTCTATTTGTAGTCGTGGTAGCAATGTTGGTGGTGAGGAAAGGCTTGTGGAGGTGGTATTATCTATAAGGAGGGCCACAATCCCAAGGGCGAGAAGCCCTACAAATAGGTGGAAGGGTGTGTCATGGGAAGGACATTGTTAGGAAATGCTAACATTGGATAGGGTATCAACAGGGGTCGTCAACTGTAGAGGATGGCAATAAATGTATATGAGAGCATTGATGGGAGGAGATCCCACCACGAACAAATGATGGCACAACTGGTGGGTGGGGCCATAAATCAACAATGATGTACAAAAGACAATGAGAAAGAGAGGGTCGTCAAATATGCTAACGAAGGTTCTTAAAAAATATAATAGGGTTGGTTGACAGCGAATGACAAGACAACTCACTGACCAAATAATGTCAAGTTGATTGAAAGACCAAACAATCGTGGGACTATGGAAAAAGAGGGATGGGCAAAATGTATAGAAGTTCCATTGATGACATTAGAAAATTCAATAGAACCAACGATGAGGTCCTACTAGGAAAACCTAACTGGTGGATAGGAACCAAAAAACAACAAAGGCAAATTAAAAATTTGTTTGAAAATTAAATAAAACAAAAAAATTTACCCCCACAAAATGGATGGTTGTGACTTGCTAGAGAAAAACCCTCTAATCAACATGGCTTATGTGGCAAGTTTAAATTCTACGCATGTAATGATTTTAGATAAAGAGGATAGACTAGTTTAAGCAAAAACTGCCACAGGGGAGTACACTCCAAAAGTGGGATATGAGGTTTTAAATACAAGTGAGATACAAAAGAATTTTGTGTTAGCAGAGCAAGATTTGGAAATTTAAATACCCCTCCAAATCTCGCATTTTTATGTGGCTAGTGTTGACAAATAGACTTGGGTTAATTTGCAAAAAAGGATATGGTCTAGTGTAGGAATGTTCCTCTTTTGCAAGAGTTGTGAGGAATCAATCACACATCTCTTGATATCATGCGCATATTCAACACATTTCTAGAAGGAAATTGAAGGACTACCAAGATTAAAGAATGTTTGGAATGGATNGTCATATTGTAGAGGTGTTATGTGGCAAGTTTACTTCAAGTTTTTATGGGGTTTTAGTCTATTTGTAGTCGTGGTAGCAATGTTGGTGGTGAGGAAAGGCTTGTGGAGGTGGTATTATCTATAAGGAGGGCCACAGTCCCAAGGGCGAGAAGCCCTACAAATAGGTGGAAGGGTGTGTCATGGGAAGGACATTGGTAGAAAATGCTAACATTGGATAGGGTATCAACATGGGTCGTCGACTATAAAGGATGGCAATAAAGGTATATGAGAGCATTCATGGGAGGAGATCCCACCACGAACAAATGATGGTACAACTAGTGGGTGGGGCCATAAATTGACAATGAGAAAGAGAGGGTCGTCAAATATGCTAAGGGAGGTTGTTAAAAAATAGAAGAGGGTTGGTTGACAATGAATGACAAGACAACTCACTGGCCAAATAATGTCAGGTTGATTGAAAGACCAAACAATGGTGGGACTATGGAAAAAGAGGGATGAGCAACATGTATAGAAGTTTCATTGATGACATTAGAAAATTCAATAGAACCAACGATGAGGTCCTACTAGGAAAACCAAACTGGTGGATAGGAACCAAAAAACAACAAAGGCAAATTAAAAATTTGTTTGAAAAATAAATAAAACAAAAAAGTTTACCCCCACAAAATGGATGGTTGTGACTTGCTAGAGAAAAACCTTATAATCAACATGGCTTATGTGGCAAGTTTAAATTCTATGCATGTAATGATTTTAGATAAAGAGGATAGACTGGTTTAAGCAAAAACTACCACAGAGGAGTACACTCCAAAACTGGGATATGAGGTTTTAAATACGAGTGAGATACAAAAGAACTTTGTGTTAGTAGAGCGAGAATTGGAAATTTAAATGCCCCTCCAAATCTCGCATTTTCATGTGGCTAGTGTTGACAAATAAGGTATTGAGTTGGGTTAATTTACAAAAAAGGATATGGTCTAGTCTAGGAATGTTCCTTTTTTGCAAGAGTTGTGAGGAATCAATCACACATCTCTTGATATCATGCGCATATTCAACACATTTCTAGAAGGAAATTGAAGGACTACCAAGATTAAAGAATGTTTGGAATGGATCTTCTCTTGAAGAGGCTTTAAGGAATTGGTGTGGTAATCAAGTAGTTATGAATGATAAAGTGCTTCCCGTAATTATAGCTTGGGTGATTTGGAATTTATTTGCAGAACGAAATGAATACAGATTATTATCAAAAGATGCTTAACACAAAATAACAGATATACAGTAAAATTGGTTTCTATTCAATAAGGAAATAAATTGAAACTGTAAAATGCAGCGGAAACATTTTATGGAGGTATACATACCCTGCCCCCTTTAAATTTAAACTTGTAACCTCCAAGAAGGAAACACATGTTCTTAACCATTAAGCCCATAAGCCCATATATATAGCATTTTAGTCAAAATTTAAAAAATGAGTTATTTTTTAACAATTAACAATGATTTTAATATCTTTTGATATCTCTTAAAATTAGATTTTGAATGGAAAGTATCATCTGGTCATTGGGGATTTTAATGCCACAATCACTAAGCAAAAGTTTGAAAGCCTTGAACTTTAAAATGGAATTTTCAATGTGGTTAAAAAGTTCCAAGATCTAAGTCAATGAGCTCATTCTCCAACTTATCAGCTTGGGTGAAGTTTGTTGTCAAAATGTTGTTAAAACTTAGTCTAGTCTTTGATTAGGGTATCGATTCCCTGAGTATGAAATTTGAGACCTCCAAAGTTACACATGCCAATAAGCCCTCGAGCTTCATTATTTTTGTTAATCCATCAACTTTCTATAAGGGTGCTAGTGGGGCAGGTTTTGTTCCCATAGTGAGCCAATTCTACTCCTCAAATGGTCCTCCATATAAGATTTCTATGAATCTTAATTGGTGTTGGTTAGTAAAATTTCATTTACATTGGCCATAATGACAAATAGTAATAAGATAGCAATAAAATAGAAAGTACATGAAAAATAATTCGCTTTCAAAAAAATGACACTTAAAACAATCCCCAGATGAGAAAGATACGATCCTTGGAAGTTACAAAAATGAGGATGAAGTAGTTAGTCACTTGAGAAGCTAAGAAATACAACACCAAATGGGAAAATTTAAATAAACTAGTTTAACAAATATGACGAGATAAAAAAATAACTAATTTCAAAAAAACAAACTCAAAATGGAAAAGTTATCACTATTTAAAAATGGGGTCCTGGAAGATCAATGGAGAGTGGTCCTCTAGAATGTTGGCATTGCACACTAACTAGGTATTGAATGTATGTTGATGTGTTAGTGTTTGAC
>JZKD02S0637135.1:0-15679 GCA_000966675.3 Picea glauca
GGATGTAGTTCCACTAGATATATGTGGTATCGTACTTGGAAGTCCATATTTGTATGATAGAAAAGCAATATTCTATCGTGAAGACAATAAGTATCAATTAACTAAAGATGGAAAAGAATATATAGAAAGGGCTCATCAGAAGAAATTGAATTTATTACTAATCAACTCAGGACAAATGAAGAGGATTGTAAATGTTAGTAAGCGATATCTCTTAATGGTGGTAAAAGATAAAGACACTGTCGGAATTGATACTTTCAAAGATTGTGATGCGAAGTTAAAAGATGATTTAGTTAGAATTGTTTCTGACTATGATGAGTTATTTCAAGTCCCGAAAGGATTGCCTCCAAAACAACAAGTTGAACATGCGATACAATTGCAATAGAATGTTCCTCTTCCTAACATTGGCATGTATAGGTTATAAGTCTTGGAAAATGCAGAGATAAAGAAACAGGTACAAGAGTTGGTTGAACAAGCGGTCATTAGACCTAGTGCTTCTCCATGTGGGTCACCTATCATCCTGGTGCCAAAGAAAGATGGCACATGGTGCATGTGTGTGGATTTTCGAGCTTTGAACAAAATCACGGTAAAAAATCATTACCCTTTGCCTCGCATTGATGATTTATTAGATCAACTGAAACATGTGGTTTATTTCACTAAGTTAGACTTAAGAAGAGGTTACCATCATATCAAGGTTGTTGAACAAGATGTATGGAAGACTGATTTTAAAAGAAAACAACGATTGTTTCAATGGTTAGTGATGTCATTTGGGCTTACTAATGCACCTTCTACTTTCATAAGGGTTATGAATGATGTATTTAGGCATTTCATTGATGAATTTGTAATAGTATACTTATATGATATTCTTATAGTTTTTAGGTATTCCGTAGATACCAAAACCCTAATACCTTAATCCGGGATTAATTTACAAAACCGTTAAAAAATAGCAAAATACGCTAAAAATAGCAAAAACCACCCAAAAAACAATTTTGGGTTGCTTACCTGAACGTTGTGCGTAACCAGGGGGGGCATACCTGGGACCCCCCTAGGAAAGCGCCTAGCGCACATGGCACAAACAGAGCACTAGTGTGAGGGATTGTCAGACGCAATTGTCAAACCTGACGTGCCCACACACACACATGCAAAGAATATAACACATACCCAACATATTTCACTAAGTTAGACTTAAGAAGAGGTTACCATCATATCAGGGTTGTTGAACAAGATATATGGAAGATTGATTTTAAAACAAAACAACAATTGTTTCAATGGTTAGTGATGTCATTTGGGCTTACTAATGCACCTTCTACTTTCATGAGGGTTATGAATGATGTATTCAGGCCTTTCATTGATGAATTTGTAATAGTATACTTATATGATATTCTTATATTCAGTAGGACCAGGGAAGAGCATGTCCAGCATGTTAGGTAGATACTTTCAGTGTTTCAAAGAGAGAAATTTTTTGTAAAATTGTCAAAATGTAAATTTGGAAAAACATCTCTTGTATATTTGGGTTACATTGTAGGAGGTTGAGAGCTTAAGATTGATCCCTCAAAAGTTGAGGTTATTGTAAATTGGTCAATGCCTACGAATGTAACCGAAGTAAGAAGCTTCATGGGAGCAACATAGTATTGGAGGAAGTTTATTTCAAACTTCTCTCTGATTGAGGCACCTTTACATGCTTTAACAAGTGTGAAAAGGGGATTCTAGTGGGGAGGAAGCCAACAAAAGGCTTTCGATACTTTGAAAATGAATATTAGTATAGCTCCTATTCTGGCATTTCCAGATCTCCAACAGTCTTTTGAAATTGAAACCGATGTAAGTGACTATGCCATGGGGGCAGTGTTGATGCAGCACATAAAACCCATATGTTGTCATTCTTAGACCTTCACTACAGCAGTAATTAACTATCCAACCTATGATAAATAATTGTATGCTCTAGTACAAAGTGTTAAAAAATGGAAACATTACTTAATGGGAAAAGAAATAGTAATACACATTGATCATCAACCATTACAGTATATACAATCACAAACTAAGCTACCACAATCAAGGAATTTTAGATGGATGGGGTTTTTACAACAATTTCACTTGGTCATCAGATATAAAAAGGGCATTCATAATAAAATTGTTGATATGTTATCTAGGCCTCCTAGTACAATTGCTACAATCCTTAAGCACAATTCAATCACTCATGAAAGTTATACTGAACAATATACTACGGATAAAGATTTTAAAGAAGTCTATGCAACTTTAAGTAATGGTAAAAGAGCAGAAGAATTGAATTATCATATTAAAGACAAACTCTTGTATCATTTGGGGCAGTTATGTATTCCAGAAAGTGAAAGAGTCCATGTCATCAGAGAGGCACATACTTCTCTTATAGCAGGGCATTTTGGGGTAGATAAAACAGTTGCTTAGTTAAAAATATTTTGTTATTGGCCTCAAATGCATGAAAATGTGTCTAAGTATGTAAAGGGATGTACTATGTGTGCAATAAGTGAACCAAGTAACAGAAATCTAGGATTGTACACTCCACTTCCTATTCCTTCTAGACCATGGGAAAGTATATCTATGGATTTTGTGGGGGGATTGCCTATGTCTAGAAAAGGTCATGATTACCTGTATGTAGTTGTGGATAGGTTCACCAAAATGTGAGTCTTGATTCCTTGTAAAAAATAGGTCACAGCTGAATAAACAGCTCAAATGCTCTTTGCAAATGTATGGGTAATTTTGGTTTACCTACTTCTATTGTATCTGATCGAGACTCCAGATTCCTGGGGAAATTTTGGTCAATCTTATGGGAAATTATGGACACCGGGTTAAATAAGAGTACATCATTTCATCAACAGACGGATGGGCAGATAGAGGTGGTGAATGGGACAGTAGTACATCTACTTTGGGCATATTACAATAAACATCCTAAGCTTTGGGATGAACATTTGTGTTATGTACAACATGCGTATAATCGAGCGAAACATTCTTCTACTCAGAGATCTCCATTTGAAACTTGTTTGGGGTACTTTCCAAAGTCTCCTTTGGACTTTGTCTTTGGAAAATACATTGCAGCAGGAGGACACAATGTTGTGGACAGGGCTACAAATTTCATTGAACGTATCCAGTTGATCCATCAGACAGTACAGGAACAGTTGGAGAAAATCCTAGCCAAGTACAAGGCAAGGCATGACATGCATCGAGTTGATCATCAGTTCAAGGCAGGAGATCAAGTCTATTTATACATTAGCAGGAAAAGGATGCAAGGTGAAGGTAAAAATCTTAAACCAATTCGTTATGGTCCTTTCAAAATTTTCGACAAAATTGGTACTAATGCTTTCCGGTTAGAAATGCCTCCATATATGAAAATCTATTCAGTTGTAAATGTGGAAAATTTGAGATTGTATGAGCCTCCTATGATCGAGGATCAAGGAGAGAATTTTCAGATTCCTACCATTGAAGATTTTGCTCCTGAATATATGAACGAGTTACAGGAATACACCATATTGGACAAAAGAGTCTGAACTTCTCACAGGGGCGATGTGGAGTATCTTCGAGTGGGATTGAAGGGCACAAATCCAAGTCAGGCCAAGTGGATGGAGACCAAAAAAGTGAGAACACAGTATCCTCACTTAGTTACCAACTGATACTAGACTTTTGGTGGTCCAAAATCTTCCAAGTGGGGATGAATGATCCAGGAGGCTCCCCAGGTCTAGAAAATGCCCAAAAATGAAAGTTCTCAAAATTGGATGAAACCAATTCCATTGCGACCAACTCATCACACTGATTTTGGTAGTATATTTACTTTCTCAAATGGGCTCCATATGCGAGAGTCATCGTACTCTGATCAGATTCTCAAATAGCTAAAAAGTCAAAGGTCAAACTGGAAAACAGTCAATGCTGACATCAGCATGACATCACCAAAGACACCTCATGATGCTGATGTGGTAGAGACATGTGGCAGCAGTTGACTGGGCAGATGACAAATCAAACGGAGTTGGATGTGTGGCATGAGACACTTGTCAATATTTGAGCAAATTGTGTGGTGCCACGTGGCCCAAGCATGGGCAGCCACGTGGCACCCAGTCAACAGTCTAAGTGGCAAGTTCTAAAAATGTTTTTGGGTCCATATATTTTGAACCCACGACCACCCACCATAGTCCAAGTGCTTTGGGAAAGTTCCAAACACCAACACGCCCATCATATTACTTGTTAAATGTAGCGCACATTTTATTATAAATGTGTCATATGTTTTAAGGTTGGCATGGAGGGGGCTAGGGCTAAGCCCCAGCCCATGGTGTATGGTCATTTCACACGCCCCTAACCTAGAACCAGGGGGGATAATCCCTATATGCACACGGAATTGTTGGTTAGGCCGAGGGCACATGATACTTGCCCCAAATCCAGGAGCTAGCACAAGGAATGGGTCAGCGCTTAACCCTTTGGGCTAGCGCTTGGTCATATATAGTTGCATATAACGAATTATAGAAGGTGCGCACCTATCCCAAAGAGGATTAACTGTATATTATGCCAAAAAGTGGGTTTTTGACTTATAATTAGCCTAGAAATTGTAGTCTGCTTGATATTATGACCAGAAAGTGGTTTTTAGGATATCTTGGCCATTTGGAGGGGGATTTGATCCCAGAAAGAGGCCAGATCTTTAGGGGAATTTGGGATTCTCTTGTTGAGCCTGAAACCTATATAAACGAGGCCTTTTGGAGCTTCAGGGTAAATTTTTGATGCAGGGAATTTGAGGAGCAGTTTATGTATTTTGGTCTTTTCTCATGTTTTGAGAGGCCTTTTTGTCATGTTTGTGAGAGGAGTTTGATGAGGCATGCATGAGTCTAAGAAAGGAGGTCTTGCACAACAAATCTGAAGCATGTTATGTAATAGCAAGGAGCCATTGTAAAGAACTTGAGCATTTGAAGATTAATAAAGAGGTCCTCCACTTGGAAGCGGCCCCGGAAACGTAGCCACTCATTAGTGAACTCCATTATCAAATTCTCATTTGTCTTTGTCTCTTTTGTTTTTGTTCATATCTCTTTTTTTACAACATGATTAATTAATAGTTGAACTCTTTAAACAATTTTAAGCATCCAAATAAGACAATTGTTTATTATTCCTTTCATTTTTGGATCAAGTATTTTGGTATCAGAGCTTTGGTTGTTTTGGAAGGTTTAACAAGTGCAGGGTGGATGCTTACAATATCCAAATCTCAAAAAGGAGAAGGATCATTGGCTGAATTCATTCGTGAGATAGAACAATTGTTGAGGAATAAAAAGATGGCTTTAGAAGGAGAGCTTTCTCCATGAGCCAAGAAACTAGAAAATGCACTTTTCTCCATGTCTGAAATGGTCAAAGTGCTATATGAGGATTTCTTGGAGAAAAAGAAACTAGCCTTGGCAGAGATCTTAATGAAGGGTAAAAGTGAAGGGAAAGGAGAGACTTCAAAGCCTCCTCCTACGCCACCTTCACCACCATCTTCTCCTTCTTCTTCCATATCTACGTCAAATGCTAGTTCTCATTCTACAACATCTATCATACAAAACAAACACATAAGCATAAGTCTAATATGCCTTTGTTAAAACTTGATGTTAAGTTTGATTTGCCTTTGTATGATGGAGAAATAAATGCAGAAAAGTTAGGTAATTGGATAAGACAAATTGAAGTGTATTGCAGGATACAGAGAATCATAGATGAAGAGACTATGATCCAGCTTGCTAGTCTCAAGATGGGAGGAACTGCCCTTGTTTGGTGGGAAAGCAGGAAAAAACAGGATCTTAAGAAGTTTGGTAAGACTCTCTCTTCATGTCTTGATTTTACATCCACTTTACGGAAGCAATTTTATCCTCTAGCTTACATGCAACAAGCTATTATGTCATGGCAGAACTTTAGATAGTTAAAAGGAAAAATTGTTCAAAGTTATACACAGGAGTTTCACAAAAGAGCTTTGTTGTTGGGAATATCGTTGGATACTCAAGAGACATTTCTTAAGTATATAGGTGGTTTTCATAGTTATTTGTGACATACCATTCTTATGTTTAATCTTACTAGTTTAGATGAGGTGTGTGTGCAAGCAACTCATCTTGAATCTAGAGGCAAGAATGTAAATGTTGATTTTATAAAACCATTTAAATCTACTGAAGGAAAGTTTAAAGGCAAGGGTAAAGAGAAGTTCAAATGAAAGAAAACTAATACAGTGAAAAAGGAGAAACCTACATGTACTCATTGTAAGAAGGAAGGCCATAGTGAGGATCATTGTTGGATCCTTCACCTAGAGTTGAAACCAGCAAAGTTCGGGAATAAAGGAAAACCAAAGACTACTCCAACAGCTCAAGTCGATTTGGGGTTAGATTCGGGAGATGAGACAAAGGTCACAGTCATAGGAATCAAAGGTAAAAATTCTGAAGCTAGTACAAGTTCTTCAATTCAGTCTTTAAAAGTTGATAATGAAGCTAATGAGGTCAAACAAACAGAACTTTTTCATATAAGTGTAATTTTCAAACTTACAAAAAATGATACTCTATTTGACAGTGGCTCACAAGTAAATTTGATATCAGAAGCAATCGTTAAAAAGTTGGGATTAATCACTAAACCTCATAAGAAACCATATCCCTTAGGATGGATTCATAATGATAATCAATTGTAGGTGGAAAGACAATGTGTCCTAAAGTTTGCAATTAATGCATAGTTCATAGATGAGGTTGAGTTGGATGTAGTTCCACTAGATATATGTGGTATCGTACTTGGAAGTCCATATTTGTATGATAGAAAAGCAATGTTCTATCGTGAAGACAATAAGTATCAATTAACTAAAGATGGAAAAGAATATATAGTAAGGGCTCATCAAAAGAAATTGAATTTATCACTAATCAACTCAGGATAGATGAAGAGGATTGTAAATGTTAGTAAGCGATATCTCTTAATGGTGGTAAAAGCTAAAGACACTGTCGGAATTGATACTTTCAAAGATTGTGATGCGAAGTTAAAATATGATTTATTTAGAGTTTTTTTTAACTATGATGAGTTATTTCAAGTCCTGAAAGGATTGCCTCCAAAACAACAAGTTGAACATGAGATACAATTGCAGCAGAATGTTCCTCTTCCTAACATTGGCATGTACAGGTTATCAGTATTGGAAAATGCAGAGATAAAGAAACAAGTACAAGAGTTGGTTGAACAAGGGGTCATCAGACCTAGTGCTTCTCTATGTGGGTCACCTATCATCCTGGTGCCAAAGAAAGATGGCACATGGCGCATGTGCGTGGATTTTTGAGCTTTGAACAAAATCACGGTAAAAAATCGTTACCCTTTGCCTCGCATTGATGATTTATTAGATCAACTGAAACATGTGGTTTATTTCACTAAGTTAGACTTAAGAAGTGGTTACCATCAGATCAGGGTTGTTGAACAGGATATATGGAAGACTGCTTTAAAAAAAAAACAGTGATTGTTTGAATGGTTAGTGATGCCATTTGGGCTTACTAACGCACCTGCTACTTTCATGAGGGTTATGAATGATGTATTCAGGCCTTTCATTGATGAATTTTTAATAGTCTACTTAGATGATATTCTTATATTCAATAGGACCAGGGAAGAGCATGTCCAGCATGTTAGGCAGATACTTTCAGTGTTGCAAAGAGAGAAACATTTTGTAAACTTGTCAAAATGTGAATTTGGCAAAACATATCTTGTATATTTGGGTTACATTGTAGGAGGTGGAGAGCTTAAGATTGATCCCTCAAAAGTTGAGGTTATTGTAAATTGGCCAACGCCTACGAATGTAACCGAAGTAAGAAGCTTCATGGAAGAAACACAGTATTGGAGGAAGTTTATTGCAAACTTCTCTCTAATTGCAGTGCCTTTACATGCTTTAACAAGTGTAAAAAGGGGATTCCAGTGGGGAGGAAGCCAACAGAAGGCTTTCGATACTTTGAAAACGAATATTAGTACAACTCTTGTTCTGGCATTTCCAGATATCCAACAATATTTTTAAATTGAAACCGATGCAAGTGACTATGCCATGGGGGCAGTGTTGATGCAGCACAGAAAACCCATATGCTATCATTCTGAGACCTTCACCACAACAGTAATTAACTATCCAACCTATGATAAAGAATTGTATGCTCTAGTTCAAAGTGTTAAAAAATGGAAACATTACTTAATGGGCAAAGAAATAGTAATACACACTGATCATCAACCATTACAGTATCTACAATCACAAACTAAGCTACAACAATCAAAGCATTTTAGATGGATGGGGTTTTTACAACAATTTCACTTGGTCATCAAATATTAAAAGGGCATTCATAATAAAGTTGTTGATATGTTATCTAGGCCTCCTAGTACAATTGCTACAATCCTTAAGCACAATTCAATCACTCATGAAAGTTATATTGAACAATATGTTGAGGATAAAGATTTTAAAGAAGTCTATGCAACATTAAGTAATGGTAAAAGAGAAGAAGAATTGAATTATCATATTAAATACAAACTCTTGTACCATTTGGGCAAGTTATGTATTCCAGAAGGTGAAAGAGTCCATGTCATCAGAGAGGCGCATACTTCTCTTATAGCAGGGAATTTTGGGGTAGATAAAACAGTTGCTCAGTTAAAAAGATTTTTTTATTGGCCTCGAATGCATGAAAATGTGTCTAAGTATGTAAAGGGATGTACTATGTGTGCAATAAGCAAACCAAGTAACATAAATCTAGGATTGTACACTCGACTTCCTATTCCTTCTAGACCATGAGAAAGTATATATATGGATTTTGTGGGGGGATTTCCTATGTTTAGAAAAGGTCATGATTATCTATATGTAGTTATGGATAGGTTCAGCAAAATTTGTGTCTTGATTTCTTATAAAAAACAGGTCACAACTAAACAAACAGCTCAAATGTTCTTTGAAAATGTATGGGTTCATTTTGGTTTACCTAATTTTATTGTATCTGATCAAGACTCCAGATTCCTGAGGAAATTTTGGTCAAGTTTATGGGAACTTATGGACACTAGGTTAAAGAAGAGTATAGCATTTCATCCACAGATGAATGGGTAGATAGAGGTGGTGAACGGGACATTAGTGCATCTACTTCGGGCATATTGCAATAAACATCCTAAGCTTTGGGATGAACATTTTTGTTATGTACAACATGCGTATAATTGAGCCAAACATTCTTCTACTTAGAGATCTCCATTTGAAACTTGTTTGGGGTAATTGCCAAAGTCTCCTTTGGACTTTTTCTTTGGAAAAGACATTGCAGCAGGAGGACACAGTGATGTGGACAGGGCTACAAAGTTCATTGAACGTATCTAGTTGATCCATCAGGTGGTACAGGAACAGTTGGAGAAAATCCAGGCCAAGTACAAGGCAAGGCATGACATGCATCGAGTTGATCATCAATTCAAGGAAGGAGATCAAGTCTGGTTATACATCAGCAAGGAAAGGATGCAAGGTGAAGGTAAACCAATTCGTTATGGTCCTTTCAAAATTTTAGACAAAATTGGTATTAATGCTTTCTAGTTAGAACTGCCTCCATATATGAAAATCTATTCAGTTGTAAATGTGGAAAAATTGAGATTGTATGAGCCTCCTATGATCAGGGATCAAGAAGAGAATGTTTAGATTCCTACTATCGAATATTTTTCTCCTGAATATATGAACGAGTTGCAGGAAGACACCATATTGGACAAAAGAGTCTGAACATCTCGTAGGGGCGATGTGGAGTATCTTCGAGTGGGATTGAAGGGAACAAATCCAAGTCATTCCAAGTGGATGGAGACCGGAAAGGTGAGGACATTGTATCCTCACTTAGTTACCAACTGATACCATACTTTTGGTGGTCCAAAATCTTCCAAGTGGGGAATGATCTAGGAGGCTCCCCAGGTCTAGAAAATGCTCAAAAATGTAAGTTCTCAGAATTGGATGAAACCAATTCCATTGTGCCCGGCTCATTGCGTTGATTCTGGAAGTATATTTACTTTCTCAAATGGGCTCTATATGCGATAGTTATCGTACTTTGATAAGATTCTCAAACAACTAAAAAGTCAAAGGTCAAACTCGCAAAAAGTCATTGTTGGCGTTAGCATGACATCACCAAAGACACCTCATGATGTTGATGTGGCAGAGACATGTGGCAGCAATTGACTGGGCAAATGAAATATCAATCAGATTTGGACGTGTGGCATGAGACACTTGTCAATATTCGGGCAAATATGGTTGTGCCACGTGGCCAGGATGGGCAGCCACATGGTACCCAGTCAGCAATCTAAGTGAAAAGTTCTAAAAATGTTTGGGGGTCCATGGGTTTGAACCCACGACCACCCACCATAGTCCAAGCGCTTTGGTAAAGTTCCAAATACCAATGCGCCCATCATATTACTTCTTAAATGTAGCGCACATTTTATTATAAATGTGTCATATGTTTTAAGGTTGGCGCGAAGGGGGTTGGGGCTAAGCCCCAACCCATGGTATATGGTCATTTCACATGCCCCTAACCCAAAACTAGGGGGGCTAATCCCTATATGCGCATGAAATGGTTGGTTAGGCCAAGGGCACATGATACGTGCCCCAAATCTAGGAGCTAGTGCAAGGAATGGGTCAGCGCTTAGCCCTTTGGGCTAGCGCTTGGCCATATATAGTTGCATATGACCAATTATAGGGGGCGCGCGCCTATCTCAAAGGATATTAACTGTATATTATGCCAAAAAGTGGGTTTTTGACTTATAATTAGTCCAAAAATTGTATTTTGCCTGATATTATAACCAGAAAGTGGTTTTTTAAGGATATCTTGGCCATTTGGAGGGGGATTTGATCCTAGAAAGAGGCCAAATATTCAAGGGAAGTTGGTCTTCTCTTGTTGAGCCTGAAACCTATATAAACCAGGCCTTTTGGAGCTTGAGGGTAACTTTTTGATGCAGGTAATTTGAGGAGCAGTTTATGTATTTTGGTCTTTTCTCATGTTTTGAGAGGCTTTTTTGTCATGTTTGTGAGAGAAGTTTGATGAGGCATGCATGAGTCTGAGAAAGGAGGTATTGCACAACAGATCTAAATCATGTTATGTAACAGCAAGGAGCCATTGTAAAGAAATTAATCATTTGAAGATCAATAAAGAGATCCTCCACTTGGAAGCGGGCCCGGAGACATAGCCACTCATTGGTGAACTCTGTTATAAAATTATCATTTGTCTTTGTCTCTTTTGTTGTTGTTCATATCTCTGTTTTTACAGCATGATTAATTAATAGTTGAACTCTTTAAACAATTTTAAGCATCCAAATAAGACAATTTTTATTATTCCTTCCATTTTTGGATCAGGGGGTCCCAAGGTGGGGCCAGGTATGGCCCCCCTTGGTTATGCGTAGCGTTCGGCACCGGGAGGTAGCCCAGGGCTGATAAGGTTCGGGGCAGCGCCCCAAAATTTTCTTTTGGGTGGTTTTTGCTATTTTTAGCGGATTTTGCTATTTTTAGTGGTTTTCTAAATTAATCCGAGATTAAGGGATTAGGGTTTTGGTATCTAGGGAATACCTAAAAAAATTGTATATATTGTATGGTGAATGGTGAAATTCGATATAATGAATATAAGAAGGTTTTCCCCAGTTGAGGGTTTTCAGTATAAATCTTTGTGTACTATGTGTATGAGCCATTGATTAATTTATGTTCTGCTTGAGAATCTATATGCATTGCTTTACTTCATAGGTTTAAAATGGTATAAATCTCTGTGTACTATGTGTATGAACCAATGATTAATTTATGTTCTGCTTAAGAATCTATATGCATTGCTTTACTTCATAGGTTTAAAACTTACAAAACATAGGGGGTCAAGAAGCTTATTCTTTTACAGAATGATTTTTAGGTTATCACCAGATTAGGATAGCACCAAAAGATAGACACAAGACAACATTTGCTATAGAGTGGGGCTCATTTCAATATATAGTTATGCCATTTGGATTGAAGAATGCACCATCCATTTTTTCAAGGGTAGTAGTAGCATTTTTTAAAGACTTTATTCATAAGTTTTTGGAAGTTTAATTGGATGAGTGGACAATTTTCATTTTGTTGAAAGATCATGTCGAATTATTAAGGTTGATGTTGGATAGATGCAGATAGTGTCAGATCTCATTAAATATTAAGAAGTGTATTTTTGGTGCACCTTTTGTCATTTTGTTAGGGAATGAGGTGTGTAAACAGGGTCTACTGGTTGATCTTGTCAAAATTGTTTTCATAGTTAACTTACCACCACTAAATTTAGTGCGCCAGTTGAAGAGTACATTGGGCCATACAGGTTATTAGAGAAAATTCATCAGGGGATATGAACAAATCACTACGCCAATGGAGAAACTACTGAAGAAAGATACTAAGTACCAGTGGAATGATGAATGTCAGAAGAGCAAGGATATTTTGAAGGAGAATATGGTTACTGCACCAATTTTAGTATTTCCATTTTGGGATAAATAATTTCATGTGCATGTATATGCATTTGCTATTGCATTAGGAGCAGTATTAACACAACTAGAAGAAGGTGATATAGATCACCCTATTGCATTTGTAAGTAAAAATTTGTCATAATAAGAATAGAACTACAACATTACAGAAAGAGAAGGATTAGAAATGGTGTATGATTTGTAGAAATACAGACATTAATTGTTGGGGCAACACTTTAAGATATTTACATATCATTCAACTATGAGATACTCAGTTAATAAGCTAGTGTTGGGTGGAAGGATATGAATATGGTTGTTACTATTTTAGGAATTTGACTTTGAAGTTGTGGTGAATCCTAGAAGATTTAATGCAGGACCGGATCACCTATCCAAGATAACAAGTGGAGAAGAGCCCAGTAACTTGGAAGACAACTTTCCAGATGCACAATTGTTTTCAATACAAATTGCAGATGAATATTTTGCTAACAATAATGAGTTTTTGAGTACAGGATTCACACCAAGAGAATTTACAACTGTGCAAAAGAAAAATTTGGTGGTCAAAGTTGTAGATTATTAGTTGATTGCAAGTCATTTATACAAACTTGGAGTAGATAGTATATTGAGGAAATGCGTGACGGAGCATGAAAGACCAATTATTTTGGCAGAAGTGCATGAACGAATTGCAGAAGGTGAAATGAGGCTAAGTGGCTCAAGATGAAACATATGTTAGTGTTGGGGGCCTGTTAGAGAAGCCATGTGTGGAGAAAAGTGTAGCAAATGAGGCAAAACAATGCACCACATTTTGAAGAAAAGAAAGGCGCGCAGCAGGATTTGCAGAAATCTGACGCAAATGTGTACAAACCTAGCCTAGTTAGGGTTAGGTTTTTGGGATGTATTGTAGGGTTTCTAACCCATTTTTGTAATATAAATAAGGAGTATGAGATAGAGGATAGGAATCGAATTGTTATGGTGTGAGTGTGATAAGTTTGTTTTGGGGAACTTATTTTGGGAGTCTTTGGGAGTTGGATTCTATTTTGAGAGTTATAGAGCTCGAATGAGGTCAAAGTAGTTGAGGGTCAGGTCGTAAGGTATGGAGCTTGTTGCAAACCTAGTCGGTCTCATTACTCTTAACTATGATGTAATGCATGCAACGACTTTTGATGAAGTAGAAAATAAGCAGAAGATATTTGTGGACATATCCCCAGGGGGGTGAACCACGGTAAAACCATGTGTGCAATGTACTTTAATGTGTTATTAATTTTGCAGTTATCATTGAATGGTTAGATAGAGGAATGGATGATTTATTTACAGTGCACACTATATTAAATATGCAAATGAATGAATGGATGAATGGATCTGATGAATAGTATAATAGAATGCATGGTTAAGTAGAAATAAGAAGAAGTAAGAAATAACATCCCCCAATCCCTTCTATGATTGCAAACATATGCATCTTGCAATCCCTCATAAACCATCTCGGGTGAGACTGTACTATGCACTTTGTGTGCATTGTAGCCTTCTGGTTTACTAGAAGGGACGATGGTGATAAGGATTTTGTTGGAGAACTAAGGTAGAAACCGGGTCAACCCATAAGTCCAACACTTATCTAATGTCAACCTTTCTGGGAAAGCTGGAGTATTAGATTGTTATCTTTGATTTAGAGATGAAGAAAAAAAATTGTTGCATTAGAGTTATCATTATTGTTTGATTGATTAGGAGATTCCTCTTCTATTGGTTCTTCGATAATAATAGGAGCATTCTGATGAAGTACTTTTCTTGATCTAAGATGAATGTCATTTAGATCAAGAGGATAAATCATATAAGTGGGGAAATTTTGTAGCTCAACATTGTGAGTGGGTTGAGCTACTTTATTGTTTGGGATAGAAATGGATTGTGCAAGTAGTTGGGTAGGTCTTGGAGGTTGATTTGATGGTAATTGAAGTTGTTGAGGCTATGAAATTTGTGGTTGTTGTGATTGAGTAGGGTATGTTGGTTGGATTTGTAGGGGATATTGGGTTTGTGAAGGATATTTGGTGTATTGTTGTTACATAGGATAAGGAGGAGAAGGCATGGTTCCATAGGTAGGTCCTTATTGACCTTGTTTCCAAGGTTGAGTTTGGACTTATTTTGGCACCCATGCTTGCCAAGGCATCGAAAATGTTCAATTATGATGGGGGTATTATTGATTTGAATAATAAGAATTGAATCGTTGGAAAGGATCTTGAGATATAAATGAAGTCCTTAGTTGTCAAGGTCTTTTTGGTGCAACAAAACACAATTTTTCTAAAGCTTCTTCATTCCCTTGGTAGACTACTTTGAGCTCTGATAGAGATGAGAAATTGTTTGTAGCATGATTTTCTGCACATATACCAATAAATTTCAATGTTATATAAAAGTAATTTTCTTAAAGGATATATTTTTCAACATTTCAGATAGTAAATAGTTAAGGTTTCACTTTTTTACTCTTTATTTTGCTTAATTTTCAATGTATCTAATTGAGAACCAAGAGTAATGAGAATAATAATTTTAAAATTGTCCAATAAATTCCCACTTTTAGCTCTACTTACGACATTGGTTTCTAATGTGTTGACTCTAGATATAGCATCCCTAGGTCCCTTACCATATTTGGACTTTCCCCATGTTACACATGTGTTTGTCGCACTTAAGTGTCACACTTTACCATTTGTCGCACTTAAGTATCACAATTTCATCACCATGCGTGAATATTTGTCATGATCCCTAGGCATGTTGGGGGAGAAATCTATCATCTGAAGGTCGAAATACTTTCTTTCCCCTTAAGTTATTGGCGCTTTTTTAGTATCATCACTCCCTTTTCTATATGCATAGGAGGATGAACCCTTGTCATCTCTCCTTGCTTAGCTTTAGGGGAGCAATATTATCATCATGTGCTCAATTCTAGGGGGGCGATGAAGTGGTTACAACCATCATACCTTATTTTGAAAGGTTTTTCCCATGAGGTTCAGTTGGTTAGGGGTTGGTTCGAGCTACCATCTATCCAAGGTAAGGTCTATCTTGTTTTTTCAACCAATTCCACATTTTATCCTATTCTCTCCTCAAATTATCCTATGGTTGTTATGCCTCAACTCCTATATAATAAAGGTCATTCTTGGGTAAAAGGGGGAAGAAGTTTAGATTATCATACTCCTAGTCTTGTGACATTCATAGGTTTGGAAAGGAGAGCTTGGAGGACTTATTACAACATCAACACCAAAGTTTTAAGTTCTTTATTTCTCTCCTTATAATATAACTT
>JZKD02S0637157.1:0-15679 GCA_000966675.3 Picea glauca
ACCCATATCTCATATCACATCCAAGAGTGGCATAGATGGAAGAGGTTGATCAAGGCCTACATACCTCTAGATTTCCTTTTAGAATGGTTCCTTAAGTCTTTACAACCTTATGTTTTGAAGGATGTTTCCATATCCAGAGTTACTTCTGAGGAAGAAGCGATTTTTAAAGCCCAAGAATTAGATATTATCTATGCTCAGTCTGGGATGTTATACAAAATTCTTCCGAATGCACTGAGGTCAAGCTATGAACCTAGAAAAAAGCCCAAGCCTCATGTCGATGGTATTATAGGCTCTGCAAATGTGAAATATACAAACTTGGTGACAATCCAGTTGAAAGAGTTGTATCTAAACCAATTTGTAGGAGGGAAAGCTTCATCTGTGTCCTACACTCCCACTTAGTCGACATATGTACATTTTGTGCAGTCCTCGACCAACCTGAATGGTAACCAACAACCATGAGGGAATAAAAAGAAAGGATGTGGTAACAATCATAAGAGTGGGAATAATAATAATAATAAACCTAAGGAAAACAATAATAATGAGAAGTCAAATAATAATACTAGTGAGGGAAAGAAAAAAAGGCGAAAGGTGAAGTTTCCCTCCAAGATTTGTATAGACAATCACCTTACCCACTTGTGCCCCAAACTTGCGTAAGCTGTGAGGATTTTATCTCTACCACCCATTGGGCTAACTAATCCTTTTCCACATAATCAACACATGGCCTCGATCTCCTCGAATGCTGAAAATGCGATGAGTGGAAGTCAAAACCCAACGACGCAAGACAATGACTGTCTATGCATCAATATGGTTAAGTCTCATATTAATGTAGCCACTCGGTCTCACGATTAAAATTATTCAAAGAGTGTACTTGTTCTAGAGTCTCCCCCTCTGCCAGAGACGCCTTTACATATCGAAAAGCCAAATCCTCTGCCTCGTATTTTGAAAGGAGTACTCAAGGCTCTACCCACAACCTTAATGCTAGAGCCGCCCATAATTACTCTATTGTTGAGGATCTAGGTCAAACCCCTGGCATGATGTCGGCTCTGGATGTACTCTAGACATGTCCTTCACAGAGTAATGCCTTGTTATCCATGTTAGGATCTCTATACCCCTGTGGCTATAAGGTTATCAAGTTTGACATCACATATGTGAAGCTTCACTTGCCTTACCATGTGGAATTAAAAATCCACATGGATTACTCAAAGTATACCATCAAACATACTATTATTAATGAAGGCGCTATAACATGTGTGATGTCCTTAACCTATTGGAAAGCCATTGTCTATCCCACCCTCTCTTAATCTCTGACCATGTTGACCTAATTTTATGGTCGTTCTTTTCGTCCCCATGATATTCTTCCTGCCTTCATGGTCTAGTTATGTGGGAAGATGGTGGAGGTGGATGTCGAGGTAGTTGATGTGCCCCTTGACTATAAATTATTACTAGGATGTAACTGGACTTATTCTATGTCTGCAATCATATCATCTGTCTTCTGTAATCTATGTTTTCCTCACAATGGGAAGATCATGATGATTGACCAGTTGTCCTTTGTGTATGCTAGCCCCAATGGATCAGTTGGACCGTCGATCCTCATGATCGACAATTATCAACCGAAAAATGAGAATATTGGTGTTGAAATGTATTCATCCCTTATGGGTACCTTTGACTTCGTGACACCAATTCATCATATCTAGTCCATGACCAGTAGGTCTTCTTCATCAATGAGGCCCGTTCCATTTTTCACTTCGTATTTTAACGATCCTTGGACCCTACTGTTGAGGGATCCTAAATCCCTTTAAATCAACAATAGGAACCAAACCCCCCACCGAGGCCCAATTAGACTCTGCAACATTTGATAGTGGAATGGTTCTCCAGATCCAGTGATTCGACCAATTAATCGATGGGGTTTACGTAGTGATTGATAGGATATCTTCTCGCGAAAAATACTCCTTCAGCTTGAACATTCTCTTTTTTGTATTTTCTCTTATAAGTGGGTTTGATATAGGAAATGTGTTGGTATAAACCAACTAAGTAACAAAGGGGAAAATATTAACCATTGAAGAAGTTTGAGCTTGGGATAACCCTCATGCTCAAGCATGCAAACAATGATTCTCACACCTATGACAAGCCTAGTATTAATACATTAACTTCTTGGTATTTCAATTATTGACTGAGATACAATTATTGAAGAAAACATACATGCAATAAACGATGGAAAGAAAAATAGTTTCCTTAGCTCTAATCATTAATCACAGATTAACACAATGATTTTATTTCCATCATTAGAGATAAGAACTATAAAACATTGAATCAACTAAATTATCAATAGATTCAGAAACTCTTATTCGTTACATCATCCATTCATGAGATAAAGTCAGAAATAATTCCTCCTTAGATCCAATCACACATGCCTTTGATGAAAACAGAAACTGGTCTTTGGTCCTAAACAAGACTTCTCAATTAAGGTATCTCCGAAAGAGTTCTTTACAAATCCAAAAATGAGGGTCTTTGCAAAAACCATCGACGCATTCTAACAAGCGATCCTATTATTTATAACAAATTATTAACTAAAAATAACTATCAAAAGTGCAATATAAGTAAAACAAAACATCAGCGCATGGCACTTTCAACTCTCAGTCTTCTAAGAGTCATCAAATGGTTTGACTTGAGTGGATGACTCTTCTCATACTCTGACCATTTGAAAAGTATTTCCTCGCATGTGTTGGCATACAGGAATATGTGTTGGTCCATCGGGGCCGAAAGGATCTCCTTTATCTCTACTTACTGTGCCCTATACTTGAATAATTTAACACTTAACTATTGTAACATTGTCTGAGCCTTGATCAGGTGCTCCATTAACTATTGTACTTGACCTAGAGCCATGTTCACCACCTTTTCTATATATGCAATCCATGATGAGTCTTGCTTTGCATGTAGTTTGACTATGTCATGCAAGTCGACAAAGTCCTTGGGTGTGCCGAATTCTAAGAGACCAATGTCTCTCATCGCCCGATTGAACTTTGTCTAACTCCTTTCATAATCATCCCATTTATCTTGGATCTCCTGATGAGGTTCTTGGGCCATCTTCACCCAATATTTGGCCAACTTCCTTATATGGTCGATGTTGCTGTCCCTTAGTACTTGAATGTCGTGCTCTTTAGGGTCTTGTCTCTTTTGAACCACATTGATGTAATCAAGTCTTTCCACCACTTGGTGGGATTTCTCATACCATATTTCCATGTCCTTGTACGTTTCTAGTTCCATAAGGGTGTCTTCTTGGAAATCGGCTATCCTTGCAGTGAAAAGGTGTCACTCACTTGTGAATTTACTATATGAATCCTGGAACTTGCTTCTTAAGAACATCGTGGCCTCTATGGAGTCCTGATAGAATTGATCCAAATGGTGCAGATGATCCAAATCATTTAGCACAGTGGCTAGATCCTCTTCATCTTTCCTTGCTCTATCTAGGGTGGCATCTATGATTGCCATCCCTGCGTCGATGAGCTCATATGTCTTGGCATGTTATGTACTGATCAATTTCTCTTCTGTGGTGATGAGGATGGAACTGTACAAAGTAAGCCTCCTCTTTTTAGTGGTTCTCATGATGGATTTTCTCTTTTGGTCATAGGTGATGGCTTGTATGTCGACGACCTCATCCACAAGTTTATGGATTTGTTTCTCTCCCCAGGTAAGAGTGTTTCCCAGGCTCCCAATGGTGTATATTTGTTCAAGACTGGGTTCCTGAACCTCTCCTATATGTCTTGATGGATCGCTCTCTAGTTGTTTCTCATCAGATGGTAAAGTCTAGTCAAAATTGAGGAATCAGACACAGGTTCAAAACTTACTTGGTGATCGACTGTCAGGGTGCCGATTTCCTGTTGTGGAATTTCTCCTTCTTGTTCGCTCGATCCTAGCTCATCCTTCCAACTGTTCATTGGGGTTCCTTGTGTATTGAGTAGTTCAATGTCTAAGACACTTTCGACCTCTTGGTTGCTCAGTGGAAGGCTTTGAATTGGAGCATCGAGAGCTAGGGAAGATACTTTCTCGAGTTCCTTTTCCTATGTAATATGCACCAGAGTAACGAGGGAAACCACCGGGCTCTCCTCATCATCATATATAGTTATTAAGTCATGTAAGGGGTTTGGTGCACTAGTCCTACTTGGTTTCCTTGATATCTCAAGCTGAGTTGAAATTCCACCGGGTGATCTGAACTGTGGTGGTGGGATTTCAGGATTTTCTGGATCGGTGATTTGTTCAAGTTGTATCGGCTCTGAGTCGCTTGGCTCTCCTCGGATTTCTATTGGGTTGTTGGAAGGAATCCTCATCATCTCTATGAGATCTGGGTCATTCTGCAACTGATCAATGACTCTCTGTTCCTCTACCATCAAGAGAAATCCCCTTGTCTATGCTTCTATTGCCTCTACTACTCTGATTTCTTCCCTGGCTCTGATGGCCTCTTGAGCCAACTGCTCTATTGTTTCCACCTATTCATCCACACTCATGGCTTTGAACCTGGTCATGTTTGTGTTGGCCATCCTCTAAACCACTGGGCGTTCTATGTGAAGAATTTGTTGGCATAGGGGTAGACCCAGGGTTCAATGGTACAACAACGCACCAACAAAACCCTAACTACTGACCCTTTCGGCAACACCTACGAAGCAGATGAAGTCTCACCAGAGGTAGAGGAAGGGATGGTTGCAGGACTCAAGTGTCTACAACCTTAGCCGGGACACAGATATGTGATTATAATACTTAACAGAGCACTTTAGCATCAACAATTCATCAATATTCAATCAATAAATACTGCGTAGATAAAACAAAGCATCGCATCATTCACTCAAATATGATTTATTTAAGCACTTTATCATAAACAAGCAGGTTATATCTAGCAGATCGAGCACTAAGCACATTCATATAGGTTAGATCTAACATTCATACACATCATAAAGCATAAGCAGATTTACTATCCCTATCAAAGCACTTAGCAAGAGAAGTTATAAATACATCAAGACAAGCACAAAGTAGAACAACACAATGTTTATGTGGTTCACCCCCACCCTGGGGCTACGCCCACCAAATATTCTTATTTATTGTCTTTAGTCAATCGATTACAAGCACAGAGCCTCAAACCCCTACTTCACCTACAATAGGAGATCTGCGCACCTCGCTAGATCCTCCTTCCTTGCATTACAACACAAATCTCTCCACAGTCTCTTACAATGACTTGCACTTGGCTCTGCAGGTCTCACACATTATGCACAAAGCCTTACACTTCTTGGTCACACAAATCCCACTCTTAACACTTAGCCAACTTGCACAACACTTACACACTATTCCACTACTTCTTACATTGCCTCGCCTTCTATTTATACATACAAAATAGGCCTAAACATGGGTAAACCCATGGGCCAACATCCCATTCCTGTTACATATTCCCAAATCCCAAAAAGGACCCAAAAAGGGGCCGATATCCCGTGATCTCTGCTTCATCTTGCGCTCCATCTTCAAAAAGTTATCGAAGTCCCAAAATAGGTCAAACTTGAACAGATCCTTCAAAACTTGGTCAAGGGCCAACAAACTTCGTCCTCAAACTTATCATGAGCATATGACCAGTAGGATGACACATGTGAAGCATGTTTCAAGACCAAGCCTTTTGGATCATGCTTGCGGAATTGTCCTGTCAAGAATTTGAATTTGAGTTGGCTCAACGCTTCTTGTTTAGCTTGAGAAGTATCCTTTACCAGATAGAACCATACATGGAAATCGTAGGGTATGAAAGCATGTTTCTTGTCTTTGACCAGTGTGGCATTGTAGCCTTGCAAGATGGTCTAATAAAAAATTTCTCCCACGACGAGCCGATATTGGACATGAGATGGTAGGAGATGTGGTGCTTCGGTGGCCCCAAATACCCTGATGTAGGTTGAGCGCTCATCCAAGTACTAATGGCCTACCTTGGCTATCATTTTATTGGCTGTCGTTGATAGCCTCGACCATTCCTTCTTAAAAATAATAAAATAAATGCAAGCGATGAATTCATCGTAGATGAGGGAGTAAGATTTATTGTACCTATTTTCCCATAGCACGCTGAAGTAGACGTGGACAGGGAGATTTGCAACATGCCAACTCATATTCATGCCAGCGAAGAAGTTCCTAGCGCACATGACATCGAGAAGGTACGAGGCCATGTAGAAATTTGGTGCCTCTCCTTCCTTCGGTGTCTGAGCCTGCTGCACACATATGCTTAATTGTTTGGATATTATTTCTCCCCAGTTGAAACTGCTCCCAACAATTGCAACTATGTATGCCAAAGGCATCCATTCTTCCAAAAACTTGGAGCAATACTTTTCTTCATATAGCCGACAGATGAGAGCCATCAAATAGATGTATGTCTCCCTTAGGTTGATTGTCACGTACCATCCATTTCTCTAATTGGTGAATTTATTGTATTCCCTCCACCATGAAGCCATCAACCGAGTAGTGTCATGGAATTCATAGAAATTTGCCATGAAGTTTGTGTTGAGCCGCTCCTTTGGGTCCCTGAGCTTTTAGTATTTCTGGACCTCTGTTGGGAGAAAAAATCCGACGCACCTTCCATTCTCATTGTTGATAAAAAATTTCTTCCTGTCCATGTGGTTGATGAGCCACTTCATGACCTCTATGTAGGGGAAAACATGGGTTATTCTCACCACCATGTTTAAATACAATCGTCAGATGTTGGGGAACACCTGGTCATCGAGCACCTTTATGTCTAGGTCACTGTGTGGGATATACTTTGGGTATTATTCTATGCTAATCCTGTTGAAGAGATATCCCCACTGTGGGAGAACTACCTTGGACCTGGTGCTTTCCTCTGTATCATGAAAGGCCAGAGTCTAGATGAAAACTTTCTTTGTTTTTGTTTTGATGACAGGCTCTGCCCTAGGGGCGTACTCCAATTTCCTCATGGTCCTAGGAGAAGAACCTTCACCTGTCTCTATTTCTTTCAGATTTGGTGCTCTCAACGAGCGTCTAGGGGTTGGATTTCTTGGTGGCATAGTTCCTCCAACTTGAGTAGAGTTTAGAGACTATGTAGAAAACTAGACGAACACATATAAATCATAGCCAACGAATTGACAGACTTGGATACATACCTCTGAAGCTGGTTAAACCTAGTTTTTGATAATCACGAGGGTCAGTACAGTCTTTGAGTTGCTCAATTTTCTCCTTCAAACGCTCTGGAACTCTCTTATGTGCATAATGAATTCGTTCACAATGGTTCAAGGGATTTAAACAGGGAATATCTTATCGTGTCACATCAGCCATTCAATTCGGGTTATGAGTGAAATTTCAATAAATATGTCGCTGAATATTTAGAGGATTTAGAACTTAAATTCATCGTGGGTTGACAGCGGAGGCACGAGTCGTGATGTGGTCTATCAGCGATTTCAAAAATGTTGTTTGAATTGGCGCATGAGGTAGCAACTAATGTGGGATAGGGTATTAATTATCTCCTTAAATGTCCAAAATTTGATCATATCTATCGCTGAAAACGTCCCATCATGCCACTCTTTCAGTGGGTGGATCGGGGGTCAGGATTGTGTTATGAACATTTTTGTTGATATCCTCCTGCAAAATCTCTGACGCAAATTGATTTTACCGTACAATGTTGACGTGGAAACGCTGACTCGGAGGTGTGACTAGGCCCTAGGGAACCAAGAATAACTTAGGATAGAACTAGACTATACGACCCTCTTACCTGGTAAAGACACGTGGCGCTCGAGACAGTGACTTAATTTTCTCATATTAATAGGAGTTGGGACTTTCCTTAAGCTATTCGTTCTAAAACCAAATCCTATCTTATCGATGATGAAAAGTGTCAAGGATCAACGATCGACAATAAACCTACCCAAGTGCTCTCGGATCAACTCCCTCAAAAATTCCCGTTTCCGCAAACACATCGACGATCGACGATTGGGGATGAATTTATCATGGTCAAAATGTCTATTGTGATCGTTATGGATTTTCCCCGATCCCAATAAAGTGCGTCGGGCATAGGCTATTGACGATTTATTTTCGTTATTTGTTAACGTCTATCCTCCTCGTATTTTACCGATACTAAAGGGGATTAGCTATCTCTTGAACTTTTATGTGAATAACCTATGTAAAATGAAACCTCCTTCTACTGCTGTCATTGAGGATCGACGATCACCGACTATTGTTTTCATGTGATTCCTTTACTTTCTTGAATTCTTTCCGACGCCGAACCTCAGGGCGTTATGTGTAGTGTTTGGATGTCGATTCTTAATTTAGGTGTTAAGGTATTTTAGTCATGGGGTTTCATAAGTTCAAACAAACCTGAATAGGTGATGAGAGTCATGAAAATAAACAAATACAAAATATTTCCCAAAATGAAATCGAGTTAGATAGTGCAGAAAACAAGTGGTACCCAAAAAGTGACAAAAATTTGATAAGGATTTTTAGGGTGTGTTGAATGATCAAAAAATAAAAAATTACTGGGTGAAAGAAGAATCTCTGTTCCTACCTCAAGCTCAGTTGATGAAAAATATGGTTAAGAAATTAACTGTTTTTTATCAAAGCTTCTTCTATCCTTGCGTTTGAAATTCCCTAGTTGGTGAAATCCGAGCTTGCCTATGGGGTTTTGACCTTTATTCCACCTTCGTTTCCTGTAACCATGACCCATGCCCTCTTTTGAAAAGAGTTGAGTACAGAATTAACTGGCACCAATCCTTTTAGTTATCATCATTCACTTGCTACGGTGTTGCTCCACTGCCAGCGAGCATCGATAGCCCCGACAGATTCACCCCGACACCACAGACCTTGTTCCGCTACCAGCGAGCATCTATATCCCCTAAGGAGTTATCGTCATACCCTCTCCTACTTTGCACTCATTCAATATAATTGATTTTATTTCGGTAGAATGTCCTAAGAGAGTGGGAGAGGAGGATGTCTGTTATTTTCAAAATGAGATGGTTAAGGTGAATTTTTTACTAGCTCTGTCTTGAGGTACATGTATTCCCTCCCAAATAACCATATTTCCCTTTAGGTTTTATCAGAACACCAGGCAAACACTTCATCACTTTTCCAAGGTTTTTTATTTGCACAGGTTAGATACATAACTCCGCAATCAACCTACCTAAAAAAATTGCAATTCTTCCAACGCTTTTTGTGTTGCATGTAAGCATGAGTTAGGAATAGAGTTCATCATATTGCATGAAATAAGGTCAACAAATGATTTGAAAAATACAAACTTCAAAAGCAGAGAAATTACTATAACAAGAAAGCCAAAAAATGAAGAACTCCACAATCAACCTACCTAAAATAAAGTATCATGAAAACACACTCATTTTTTTTTAACAGAAATATTGTTTTAGGGTTTGGCCATTCAATGGGAGGGCGTTAGGTTCCCCCCTTATATTTTTCAAACGATACGCGCCTACCCCAATTTTATCATCTACCTGAAAAGGTCTGAGCCATAGATTCTGAAACTTCAAATGTTTTCCCTTCGACTCATTCGCTCTGTCCCATTTTAGGACTAAGTCTCCTACTTCAAAATTCTTCTCTTTGGCCTTATGCTTATCAAACCATCTTTTAAATATCTGTTGATGAGCAATGGAATTTGATTTTTCTTTCTCCCTTTCCTCTTCCATCATGAGGAGGGTATCAATTCTCTATTGAATGACCGATGAGGGTTCTCCTCTAGAATCCTGAGCAAGATGAAGAGATGGAAGATATAGCCCGTTTGAGAGAATGGATTCCTTTCCGTATACCATAAAGTATGGGGAATTCCCTATAACTTCCTTGGGTGTTACTCTATCAGCCCATAAGGCATTATGAAGTGAACTATGCCAATTCCTTTGGTTTTCTACAACTATTTTCTTTAATATCCTCACTAGGTTCTTATTGGTTGATTCTGCCACTCCGTTCCCCTGTGGATAGTAGTTTGTAGAGTATATGATTATAATTCCTTTGTATAAAGAAAAATCTATTAATAGGGTGGAAGAAAATTAAGCAACATTATCGAAAAAAAGGACAGAAGGCATACCAAACCTTGTGATAAGTTATTGTTCTATGAATTGGATCACCACCTTTTCGTTTACATGAGTCAGAGGGATGGCTTCTGCCCATTTCATGAAATAGTCTGTGGCAGTCAGTACGTATCTATGATGTTTTTAAGAACTCAATGTAATTTATCCTATGATATAATAACCCCCATTACTTGAATGGCCTAGAGGCGACCACAGGTTGGATTGGGACAACTTCTCTACCCATGCTCATTTGGAAATTTTTACAGTTCCTAGCGTATGTGTGAGCATCCCTAAACAAATTAGGCCAATAATAGACAACTCTCAATGTTTTGTGGGCGGTGGTATTCCCTGCGAAGTGTCCACCTACATGACCATCATGGAGTTCCTTCAAAACCTTGTTTGCATCTTCACATTTGAGACATCTTAAAAGTACCCCATTATAATTAATGCGAAAGAGCACCGAATTTATGAGGCAATATGGTGCCGATTTTAGTCTGAGAACTCTCCTTTCCTTAGGTTTTACATTTTCTGGGCAAGTCCCGTGGTCAAGGAGATAAGATAATTTACCATACCAAGATTCCTTCCCTAGAAAGACGTATGAAGCTTCACCACACCATAATTCCAATTCATTCTCCCATCCAAGATCTTCATTTACTTGGTCATGGGCTTCAACTACCAATTTACATAATCCTTGCCCCTTAACCAATTTAGGAGGTTTTATATCGAGATCAAATTCTTGGACCACTTCCATCCAGTTCCCTCTTCTTTCCCCCATCTCCTGCCGAGTGAATAGAGATTAGACGACATGATGAGGCACAATGAATTTGGTATGGTTCTTTAGGATGTAAGATTACCCTACTAATATCCAAGGGGCCGAACTAAATTACCCTACTAAATTAGTGCTCATAAATGAGATTGGGGCTTAATTGTTGTCATCATCCTTCTGAGTCAATACTGCAGCTAACGATTGGTTGGATGAAAAAGTATAGAGGAAGAAATATTTGCTAAAGTCGAGACTTTGCAATACTGGGGATTGAGATATTGCAATCTTAATGCTGCCGAAAGAAATTTTTCGTTCATCATCCCACTTAAATTCAACATCTTTGTAGATCATCTTTTGTAAGGGTTTGATAGTTTCAACAAAACCAGGGGTGAAATTTCTCACAAAATTGATTTTCCCAAAGAAGGATTGCATATCCTTTTTTTTATGGGGAAATGGAAGCTGAGCTATATCCCTAATTCATTATGGGTCTATGTGAATTCTTGCTTTAGATATAATATGACCTAGTAATTTCCCTTCCTCGACACCAAAGATAGTTTTCTTAGGGTTTAAGGATATACCATATTTCCTACACCTCTGGGTTAAGTGTTGGATGTGATCTTCTCTGTTCTTTGAATACACAGTCATGTCGTCCAAATAAACTACTACACATTTGTTGATTAGTCCCCGAAATGCTACATCCATGGCCCTTTGGAAGGTTTCTCCTGCATTGATTAACCCAAAGGGCACGTGTTTATACGTGAATGTTCCCCACTTGGTTCGGAAGGTAGTTTTCAAACGACCTTCCTATGAAACTAGAACTTGGTTATAACATGAAAAACCATCCAACGGGGAGAAAATCTCAAAAATAGACACGGTCTGCAAGAGTTGCTACATTAGTAGGACTGGGTAGTTGTCCTTTTTTGATGCTCTGTTGAGGTTTCTAAAATCCACACATAGACGGATTTGCCCAGACTTTTTCCTGGCAGGAACCAAATTTTCTACCCAAGCAGAGTGTTTAACCTGAAAGATGATTTTAGCATATAGTAATTTTTTTAACTCCTAACACATGAGAGGTTCCAGACATGGGGGGTACTTCCAGAGATTCTGTTGGAAGGGTTTTACTCTGGGTTTTAATAGGATTGTGTGTTGAATGATACGAGTATTATAAGTTTTTAGATCTCGGTAGGACCATGCAAAAACATATTGATATTCTCTGAAAAGTTTGAGATAGGCCTTCGTTTCTTCTTTAGATATTGTCTTGACAAGATTAATATTCTTAGGGTTCTCCGGGGTTCCTAGATTAATGGTTCCATGCATGGGACAAGAACTCCCTATCTTTGTGTTCGTTGACCCTTTAAATATTTCCCTTAAGTCAAAAAGGTTTTCTAAATTGGCTACCCCTTTCGATATCGTGTGAGACCTTAGTTTGTTAGTCGATTGATCTGTTTCAAGTTTTTGTACATGGGGGTCGAGTTCTACTAATTTCTCCTGAAATATTTCATCGTCGATAGCCAGATCTTTAAAATTATCCTGATTGGTTAAAAAGTTTATGATCTGTTCATCTCCTTCAAAGACCTTCCAATTAGAGATATTTTTGGGCACCAACGATTTTTAGAGAATCTCTACAGTGAACTGGGAGGATTCATAGTCTTCCAAAGGGGATGACCTTGAGGCAGCAGTGTCCAGACAATTATCAAGAGTGTTATTTTTTCTGGGGATCACTATAATGTTGAAGGCTTCAAAGTGTTCTATTAGTCTGTGCACTTCCTGTTGATAATTCCTTAAGTGGGAAGAGTTGCAATGCATAATGTTCCTTACTTGCCTAACAATGATTTCATAGTCTCTGAAAACCTTTAGTTATTTAACATTTAAGTCAATGGATTTCTTTAGTCCTTGTATTAGAGCTTCATACTCGATAATGTTTTTTGTGCATTCAAATTCTAGTCTGTAGGACATGAAATTTTATTTACCTCTCAGATCAATGAGGATACACCCTGACCCTAACCCTTCTTGCGATTTAGGTCCATCAAAGTATAAGTTCCAAACTTGTGAGAGAAAACAATCATTTTCCTTTTTGCTACTACTTTCCTCCTTTTCTCCTATCTATTCCACATTTTTTAATACAGGTTCTCAATCGAAGAGGGTTTCCTCCATTGTCGTCGACAAATTTTCTTGAAAAGTCATTTCAGAGTTTTGAGTAAGAGGGACATTATATGAGAGGGGGGAGAAATTCCTAAAATTGAAGCTGCAGGAAAAATTGCCCAGCACGAGGAAATCTGCTGAAGAGGGTTCGTTGAGGGTTTCTAGGTCGGTGACAATATGTCTTAGATATCTTTCCCTATCGATCCTGGTCATATTCATGTGTCCCTTTAATGGAAACCAAAGGTTAGCCTAGTCTATACTAAAGTATCCATTTAACTTCTTGGACCAATCTCGACTAAGTAGCAATCCATAAGCTTCTGGTATATCTACTACAATGATGTCAATTACTTGAACAAATTTCGGGTGTGTTGCCATCATGATCATGGCATCCTTGAGTTCTCCCATAACTTTCACCTGGGTTCTATCTAGTTGTATCACATGTTTATCACTTTTGAGAGGGATTGCATTTAATTTATTACATATAGACAATGGCATAACGTTAGAGGATTCCCTTGATTTAACCAAACAATTGTGGAGGTTTTTGTTGAAGACTTCAAATGTCAAGAGGAACAATGGGACAAAAGGATTTCCCTTCTTATCTTCAGAGCAAGTTTTCACAGTTGGTTTATTTATTATATCTGAGAGGGCTATATTTTATCCTTGGTTAGTGATTTTTGTAGGATTTTATATTGACTTCAATGCTTGTAACATAAAGTCCATTTGCTGAGGGATTCTACACATGTCCATGACCTATATATTTGCCTTAAATTTTTTCAAATATTCTAATATGTTGTAGTCTAACTTGGGCGATTCTCGGGTATGGATGTTTATAGGATTTCCTTGGGATACAAATATTATTTCAAGTGATCGGACATTTGTTTTCCACTTAAAGTGTGGGCCATAGTAAGGTTATTTGAGAGCGGGTGACCCCTACTCTGTGTTTGTACAACCAAGACCTCTGCGAGTGGTTCTTGAACCTCAAATAGATCATCAGAAGGCATTGGTAGGTCAGGGTCCCATATCAGCATGGTTTTTTCTTCTGGTGGATCAACTTCTTCCTTATCAACAATATTAATGGCTGAGCCACTTGATTGTTTAGTAAGGGAAAGCTCATCTAGACATTGACTGACCATCAAATTCATGGCATGCATCCATTGTGGGAGGTCTCTTTTAGAATGTTTCTCTTAGTGATAGGTACATGTTGGCCCTTGACCAAGTTTTGGGAGATTCTTGGTTAGGTTGACCTATTTTGGGACTTCGACAGCTTGTTGAAGGAGGAGCACAAGACGAAGCAGAGATCACGAGATCTCGGCTCCTTTTTGGGTTTTTGGGAATATGTAATGGGAATGGGATGTCGACCCATGGGTTTACCATGTTTAGGCCTATTTTGTAATATATAAATAGATGCTTATGCTAGATAGAAGTGGTATTGCATCTATGTGGTGTATGCAATATAGCTAAGTGCTACGTGCAAATGTGGTGTGTAGATTCCCTGTGCATACTGTGAGAGACTTGCAGAGCTAGGTGCAAGGTATTGTAACAGGCTGTGAGTGCTTTGTGTTGTAACACAAGGAAGGAGGATCTAGCAAGGTGCACAGATATCCTATCCTAGGAGAAGTAGGGTTTTGAGGCTCTGTGCTTGTAACCAATTGACTGAAGACAATAAAGAAGAAGAGTTGGTGGACGTAGCCCCAGGGTGGGGGTGAACCACGTAAACCCTGTGTTGTTCCACTTTGTGCTTTTCTTGATGTGTTTATAACTCCTCTTTCTAAGTGTTTTGATATAGATAGATAGATATTCTTATTCTTTGTGCTATGAATGTTAGATCTGACTTCTATGAATGTCCTTAGTGATTTCTTCTGCTAGATCTGATCCATCTATTTGTGCTAAGTGCTTAAATACATTAGATCAGTGTGAATGCTGTGAAGCTCTGTTTCATCAACGAAGTAGATACTTATTGCATACTGAGGAACTGATAGTGCTAAGTTCTCTATAAAGTATCATAATCACATATCTGTGTCCCAGCTAAGGTTGCAGACATCTGAGTCTTGAAACCACCCCTGCTTCTACCTTGGGTGAGACTTCATCTGCTTCGCAGGTGTTGCTGAAAGGGCCGGTAGTTAGGGTTTTGTTGGTGCATTGTTGTAGCATTGAAACTTGAGTCTATCCTTGTGCCAATAAATGGTTCCATTGCTGGGAATGAAATTGTGATTGCTGGGAACTGAGAAAGAAGAATCTTTGTGAAAATATTCATCCTGAAGTTGTGAAATCTATGTGCATAGATCTGTCACTCTAGTGTGCAGTATTCTACTTGATTTATAAAACTCTGCGCTAAAAGAAAGAAGCATGATCTGAAGAAAAGAGGTCAGATTTGAAGGAAAGAAGCAAGATTTGAAATCTCTGTGCTATAAGAAAGGTAAAAGTGAGAATTTCTGATTAAAAGAGGTAAGATCTGCAAGCTCTGTGCTTTGATAAAGGTAAGAATAATGAAAAGTTTTATATCTGAAATCTTTGTGCTCTATAAAAGTAAGATAAGTGGAATTGTTTTTTGCTTCTAAAGTATGGATCTAGGTATGTTTGATAGGTTCTGTCCTAGATTTGGAACTAGGGTACTAATAGATGAAAGAGGGCTTGATATGAGTAGATCTGATAAGAATAGTGAAAGATATGTTATACCTATGCATAGAAAGAATGTTTGGACTAACAAATGGATGCAGGATCCTAGAAAGAATTTGTTGTAGGTTAGCTC
>JZKD02S0637179.1:0-15679 GCA_000966675.3 Picea glauca
GAGTTTGTTAGATATGGAGATTTTGAGTGGAAGTAAGTAGTCTATAAGGAATATCTCATCAAAGCCTCAATCAAGCATGGTGAAGAAAAGTAGGTGTATCAAGCAAAGGAAGAATCCAATGAGAATGGTGGTTAGTGAAGACATATTTCTTGATCAATGATGGTGTTTACTAGGAAATATTTGAATGGGAAGTTGAGAGAGAAAAAACAAAATAGACCTTGTATGATTAGCTACATATAGTTTGGTGTCTAGTGTTGGGCTATGCTCCAAAGTTTCATTTGATGGTGAGAGGATGGTTAGGGTTCATTTTTATGAAGCATATAATAATATGATATTATGAGGGTGTTGGTATTGGGGATTGACAACTGTATCCTTAAAAAAATAGATTGCATGTTTCGACCCAAGATCATAAGCCTCTATAAAGAAACAAGTATGGGTAAATCTCTTGATTTTACCCAAAGAGATTTGGTTTGATAAGAGATTGAAGAAAATTGGAGACAGTTTGGGAAGGATAGTAGTGATTGATGAATCCAATAAGAAAAATCTGTTTGACTATTAACATGAATCCTAGAACACTAGGTTTAAAATAAGAGCTCCCTAAAAGTATCGGGATAACAATGGGGAAGATAGTCAATAAGCAAATCGTGGATTATGTTAATATTCCATTCAAGTGTGCAAGATGTCATGTCTATGGGTATGTCTTGGAGGATTGCATTCAGCCATTAATTGAGATAGTTTGGAAAAGGAAGCATATTCAGAAGGAAAATGATGGGTTTGAGTTGGGAAAAACAAATCTAGAAGGAAGGAGGAAGAGCAATAATACCATAAACAAAGTGGACTCAATTTCACAAAAAGGGTATCTAGGCAAAGGTTCATAGCCTAACTCAAATTTTTAGGGAGAAAAAGGGAAGGATATTAAAGTCTCTCCTAAGGGGAGTCCCAATGAGAAGAGAAGAGGACTAGTGCAAAAGAGGAACAAAAGATGCGGTTAGAGGCTAAAGATCTAGCTAGCAAGGATAAAACTAGTGAGCCATCCAAACTTAACTCATAATCTCTAATTATTTCAAAGAATAATAAATTTTACTTCAAGGATAAGGAAATATGGCTAACCCTCGTAGAATAAAGAAAAACATCCATAAGGGGGATTCAAGGGTAATGGAAGTGAAGCAATTATTTATAGGGGAGGGGAAATGCCCATAATTCCCATAGGGAAATAGAATGAACTTTGAAGCTTCAAAGATAATAAATCTACTTGTATGGGATGCTTTGGTTATGCTACAAGTCCATTTGATTTTGGATTAAAGAAGACTTCCATTCACCTTATGTATTCTAGATATAATTTGAGCTCTAGAAAGGGAGATAAGACACATGGGGAAGACATAGTGGAAGAGGGCTTAGGGTTAGACTTGGTAAAGAATCCTTTCTTTGTTTGTGGGAAAAATCCCCTATGGTTGTGGACAAAACAAAACATATCAATGACCGTATAAAGATCAACAAATTCCAAGAAACTCAAACAACAAGCAATATGTAACTAATATGATCAAAATAACTACCTTTTAAGAAATAAAGCAAGAAGAACTTACCTGAGGTCCAACGTTCAATGTAGATCCAAAGCTTGAAGTTGTTACTTTATTTCTCGATCACTCATTCCCGAACTAGCAAAACTTGCACACACATGACTACGAGAGAAGGTAGTTATATTGATAACTAACTAGTTAATTTGATCAAATATAAAAAGATTTACAACAATTAGTGTTCTAATCAAATAAGTATTCAACAACAATGAATTACACATTAAGAACACCATAAATCAAAGGAATGAGCATCTTTATATTAAAAACAAGTGTCTGAGGTGAAGCTGTTACCTGCTTTATCACGACATTGCTCCTCGAAAGGACCCTAGGTCCCTCCACCCAAGCTTTTGCAAATATGGTAGACCTTTGACTCTGATAGACCAATAGATTTAAATAGAACCAATAATATCTCTTGATTAGATAAGGGAGTGTATAGGAATGGCTGGAAACAAAGGTTTCCAGGTCTGAGGACCAGAATAGAAAGGGAAATTTAGGGGCTTGCAGACGTGGCGGGATTCAACCAACATCGGTTTACTTTCTCATACATTCATTCATTACCTTTCTCCTTGGATTCATGCTCTATTTAATTCATCTCCAGACAATTAGAGATGATTGAGTATGGGAAAAAGGAGTTATGAAACTAACCAAACCCTTGATTCAATGACATGTACACGACTTTCCGTTTAGAAACTCGTGTATATGCGTGTTGCATAACTTCTAGATGATCCAAAAAAAGTGTTTTTAGATGATCCAAAGGAGGTATGGGAAAAAGGTGTCTGCAAGTAGGATATGGACAAGGCCAATAAAGTCATCAATGCTTTAGTGGTGGCAATTGACGCTATAACATGCCCCTCATTCGCTGGGGGAAAATTCCTACCCCAACACACTCAAGAGAAATCCAGGAGAGAATTTAAACAAGGAAGACAACGATCAATTAAAGAGGTCCTTAGAGTGGGACATGCCCCTATAAGGGTGAATAAATAATTATCTTATCCCTCAATGTTAGAGGGCTAGGCATTCCTTATGAAAGAATATCCCTAGTAATATTGGTGGAGTTACATAGACCCAATGTGATACTATTACAAGAGACCATGGGATAATGCAAGAAGATGAGAGGCTCTTTAGAAAAAATAATGGAGTAGAATTTTTTTATCTTTAGATTTCATAGGAAAGTCTATGGGATTTTAACTGGGTGTAGGAAGTCTATACCCCTATTAAAATGTTTTCTCCATGTATAATGTATATGGACAAAATTCTTAATACAAGAGTTAGGGTAGAAGATTTTTGTGATCAACTACTATGGTGCATATGAAGAAAGGAAAACCTTTTGGGAGGATTTCTTTTCTTTGGATTGTATCAAGAATGAAAGGGTGGTTATAGGGGAATATTTGAATGTTATTATAAATAGATTTGAGGTGTGGGGGTAATTAACAAGAATAGATAGGTAGGCATACTTCTTTAAGTATAAGATAGAAGAAGCATGATTGGTGGATGTGGAGCTTATAAAAATTACACCTACTTGGAGGAAAAATAGAACATGGGAAACAGGGGTATCTAAAAGTCAAAAAATCTAATGAGTGAATAAGACAAAGTAGAATTTGGGTGGAGGTAGGGGGGATTAGACCATCTACCCATTCCCATTCAAATATAGAAAATAAACTTGAAACCAATAAACCATTTCACATTTAACCCAAGTTGGTTAGAGGATGATAATTCGTAAACAAGGGACTTATAGCCCACTTGCTTCACCGACATGGATACTATGTGGAATTAAAGTCTTGGTATTTGTTATCAGTCTTGCATAGAGATTTCATTCTCCATAATGAACTGTTCTTGGGTGTAACCTGCACACATCAAACTACTAACAACACAATAGAAAACTAGCCTAAAAAATCAAGACCCTACAAATACTTTGTCATTGAGAAATTTATCTTTGTTGCAAATCCTTTGCACGTGGGTACCCAACTGAACTAGATCTCTCAACATTCTATAGCATGAGACATTGACATGATTTGATGTGCGGGTTAAATTCTGATTGTAGTGCTTTGCTTATGTGAGGGGTTGCCTTACTGGTTACTTACTTATAGTGGTTAGAAAGTCTACTCTATCTTTAGGTCTGGTTTCAAGGTTCTTCTAGGTTGAGTACCGTGGAAGGCCAAGGTCCCATTGTTTCAATATTTAGAATGCCCACAAGCTATATCAAATCCATAGGATCAAGGTCTATATGCTCAAGGAAATTTTTGAGGGAAACTCCTTTGTAGCACCTCTCCGCTCACCATGTATTGAAAAGTGAAAACACAACAAATCAAGGTGTGCCTCTTCCTATCCAACCAAATTGACACAAATAGTGGAACACAGTCTCCACAAACTATAGCTCATAGATATGCAATGAAAATATTCAACAAGATCATTATTGTGCTCAATTGTCAACAAGAAATTTTACAATAAACTCGATAAAACTATAGTGTACTTAATCTAAAACTTTAGATAAATCACATGAGATGTCGTGCAAAACCCAAGAACACAAGAGAAAAGAGAGATAAGAATAGAGATATGTTCACTTGCCTCTTCAAGGGGGCAACCTCCAAGAGATGCTCCAAATACAATAACAATTCTTGAAAAAACAATGCATAACCTTCTACTCAATATTTAACTATCCATAGAGAATCCTAACTACCTATGGGCCCCTTATAATGAGGGTTGACCAACTAATTTGGGTCTTATTACTAAAAATGACCCTTTATTACAATGAGCGACTATTAACTAACTATTTAATGGGCCTTATTCAAGGAAGGTGGCCTCATACGGGTAGGACCCTAACATGCCCCCCTCTTCAAAAACAACGTTATCCTCAAGGCTAAAGAAGAGGAAATTGTTATAGAATCACTATCGATTCCCATGTGGAATCTTATGGTTGCATATCTTTCCATTGGATCAATACTTCCTTGATTGTGTGTCGGTGCAACTGGTGCTCTCTGGAATCCAATACTGCTTTTGGTTGGAGCCAAATGGAACCTTATTCATCAAGTTATGGAAGGTCAGTTTGCACTTTACAATTTGATCCCACAAATTTCTTCAAACATGACACATGAAACACTGGATGAATCTTGGAGTGGGTTGGGAGAGCCAGCGTGTAGGCGACATGACTAATGCATTGCATGATCTTATAGGGACCATAGAACTTTGGAGCTAGCTTCTGGGGAACTTTATCTTTGAGTGATGTATGTTTATAAGGTTGCAGGCAAAGAAACACTTGATCCCCTTCATTAAAAGAACATTTAGATCTATGTTGACCAAGTTGTTGTTTCATTTGATTTTTTGCCATAAACAATTTGTCCTTGATGATACAGATAATGGCTTCTCTGGCGTGAAGTGTTCTATCTATTGCATGAACCTTGTGTTAAAATATTTATGTGCTCTTTTTACCATAGGCAATATCACTATTGTCACCCAACCATAGGCACACAACCACCCTCGAGCACCGTAACCTTTGCTAGATAGAATGATTTCGAAAGTGATACTATAAGCAACAAATAATCACTAGAGTGCATCTTTCTCCAAAGATAGCTCACTAGACAGAAAGTCCCAAAGCCACATAACAAGAACAATACTTAGCTGCAGCAGTTGCAACTGCACTTCTTTCAAGACATCACCAAGAATACCATCAATATACTCCAAGACATCACCGAGAATATCACTAAGAGATACTAGAAGATAGGGCGCACATATTAAGCTAGATGGTGCTAGAGAGAGAGACCAAGAAACACCCAAGGATATCCTTCTTCTATTCTTGCAATTGCAGATCCAAACTTGCACTACACTTGAGAGAGTGAGTGAGGTGAGAGAGAACAAATGAGCTCAAGAGCCCTCTATATATAGTGGTTCTTGTCACCTGTCTGGGCCAACTCGTCCTTTTAGAGGATAATACTTGAATATTAATTCTTTTACCGAGCAGACCTGTCTTCTAGGGTTCTTACACATTTGTTTAGGGTTTCTCTTACTTCCAGAGTATTCTATTCTAGCCAAAGGTTACACTTGGAGGTTAATACCTCCGACAAATACCATAATATCAACACTCCCTCCTAGATAGGGAGGTATTAACTATAATGGTCTCAAACACATCCATCCATTTCACATGGTATGGGAAAGGCTCAGATAGTCTTGCAACCCATTCTACAGGTAGCATTATCACAACCACACAAACTATCTCATGATCACGCATATCAATTCATGAGCATCATCATCACTATCCATCTAGCTGGGAATCACCTCCAACACTTCTGGTTGGCACATCGGCCTAGGAAACTTCTTCAATACTACTGGTAATCTCCATGGAAATCTAGTAGTAGTACACAATTACTACAATGCCATCCAATAGATCACAACAATATTGATCCATAACAACACACAACTGTTATCCAGTGGTACACAACCACTCCTAGTAGCGCACAACTACTATCTAGTGACATACAATGACTACCATTGGAACATATCCACCACATTAGTACATAGCTACTGTCGAGAGACATATAGTCTCCACTGCAATCAACTAATAGATACACAAGCTATTACCATGCAATACAACAATATCCTATCATCAAATCATATCATCATCTGTATCATCTCTCGAGGCCATACTCCAACTGAGTAATCGGGCATGATGTTGAATAAGTCATGTGCTGAACCTAGCACACTCAACATAGTGTCTCGCATAAGTCATTCAATCAACAGAGTGATACCGAGACCATTCTTCTAATCCAGACATACGTCCTAGAAGAATAGTTGTCCCAACAGATGTTGAATGTCCCACAATGGCTACAAGAACCATCCTCTCCACTGTATCATATCTAAGTTGTACTAGCATGGTGTGAATCCATCATATCTAAGATGTACTGGCATGATGTGGAGTTCCATCTACATAATCTCTAAGCCGTACTAGCATGATGCGAATGCATCATATTTAAGTTGTACTGGCATGATGTAGATCAATGCCTCTGCATCATCTCTAAGTTGTATGATCATATCTAAGTTTTACTAGCATGATGCTCTGCATCATATCTAAGTTGTACTAGCATGATCATATCTAGCATGATGCGAGTCATCTACATCATCTCTAAGATGTATGATCACATCTAAGTTGTACTAGCATGATGCTCTGCATCATATCTAAGTTGTACTAACATGATCATATCTAGCATGATGCGAGTCATTTGCATAATCTCTAAGCCGTATGATCATATCTACGTTGTACTAGCATGATGCTTTGCATCGTATCATAATCTCTAAGCCGTATGATCATATCTACGTTGTACTAGCATGATGCTCTGCATCGTATCTACGCTGTACTAGAATGATGCTCTGCATCGTATCTAAGCTGTACTAGCATGATGCTCTTCATCATATCTAAGTTGTACTAGCATGATCATATCTAGCATGATGTGACTCATGAATAATAATCGTCTCTAAGCTGTACTAGCATAGTGCCAATGCATCATATCTACGTTGTACTAGCACGATGCATCTAAGGACATCCATATCATATCTAAGTTGTACTAACATGATGTTGAAGCATCATATCTAAGATGTACTAGCATGATACACATCAACGATCTGTCAACCTAGACCATTCTCCATAGGGAGAATGTCTATCCACCAGCACACTGACTATCCATGATACCATATATCAACACTCCCTCCCAACCGAGGAAGTCATCTCCTCCCTTTCAACCGAGGGAGCAATCTCCATGAGTCCCAACTTGTACCTCAAGTATGCAAACTTTATCTTGGATAGAGGCTTCGTCAAAATATCAGTTGTCTGCTCATTGGTGGAGATGCACTGGAGAATCACTTCTCCCTTCTGGACTTTATCACGAATAAAATAGTACTTGATCTCAATGTGCTTCGACCTGTCATGGAACATGTGGTTCTCTGAAAGCTTCACACAACTCTAATTATCACAATGTATCACAGTGGAATCCAACACCTGATCAAATAGTCCAGAAACCAATGTACGAAGCCATACTGCGTTCGTACAAGCATCACAAGCTACAATGTACTCTTCTTTTTCATTACTGAGTGCAATAGACTTCCGTTTCCTAGTAGCCCATGATATCATAGCAAATACCAAATTGAAACATATACCAAAAGTACTCTTTTTGTCAGCTGCACTCCCTGCCCAATCTGAATCAGTAAATTCATGCAGTTGTACATCACTGTTTGAGGCATATCTCAAACCATAGTTTAACGTCCCACGAAGATATCTCAAAATATGATTTGCATCTATCCAATTCTCATGTCTAGGTTCCATCCACCTAGAACTGTCTCAACTTGTTCACAACAAAGCAAATGTCCGACCGGGTATTCACCAAATACATTATTGAGCCAATCAACTGCTGGTACAGGGATGAGTCTACTAGATCAGAATCAGAGTCTCTCAACTTCTTCATATATGTCACCATGGGAGTTGCCATGGATTTACAATCCATCATCCCAAACTTCTGAAGGGCATTTACAACATACTTCCCTTGCCTTAGGAATATTTCACCACGCTTCTGGCACCATACCTAGTCCCAAATAATAATGCATGAGACCAAGATCCTTCATATCGAATTTAGAGGTTAGCTCCCTCTTACACTGAATAATGAGAGGCTTTGCACATGTTAGAAATAAATCATTAACATATAGGAGTAGGATCACGGGTGCATCATTCACAACCTTGTAATAAAGGTTTGGATCAACATAGCTCTTGGAAAATCCAAGTCTCGTCAAGTAACTGTCAATTCATGCATACCAAGCTCTTGGAGCTTTCTTGAGTCCATACAAGGCCTTTTGCATACATGGGTTTCTCTCGGATGTACCTCAAAACCTTGAGGTTGCTCTATGTATACTTCTTCCTCAATTACTCCATTGAGAAAAGCGGTCTTTACATTCATATGATGTAAACTCCAACCCATGGATGCTGCAAGAGATATGGTGGCTCTAATAGAGGTATATCTGGAAACTGGAGCAAACATCTTCATCATAGTCTTCTCCCTCTTGCTGGGAGAACCCTCTAGCCACGAATCTTGCCTTGTATTTATCGATACTTTCATCCGCATGCTTTATCTTGTAAACCCATTTTGAAGTTACTACTGACTTTTCTTCAGGTCTAGGCACAATTTCCCATACATCATTTTTCATGATGGATTGATGTTCTTCCATCATAGATTCCTTCCATTCTTTCTTCTTGACTGCTTCTTCAAATCAGGAAGGTTCTGCATTGACAAGATTTGTCATGAGTGCCGCATAACTAGAGAATCTTTTGGGCCTCTTTCTTTCCTTGAAGGTGCCACTGGGAGCTTTATGTATTTTTTCTTCTTGTAAGGTGGATTCTAGCCATGTTGGTCATTTTCTGTTTTTGGGTACAACAACTGGTTCTACAGGTTCAAGTGGTTGGTTTGGTTCTTCACTGGTATGTTCTGGTGAACATGTACTTTCTTCCTTGGGGTCTTCATATTCTTCTTCATCATTGGAGTCTATGGAATTGTCTATAGATTTCTTGAAGGTAATCTTCTCATCAAAAGTCACATCTCTGCTGATTTCAATCTTCTATTTACCCAGTACACATATTTTGTAAGCTTTTGATGTATCACTATATCCAACGAATATGCCCTTCTTTCTTGATGGTTCCAACTTCTTCCTTTTGTCCTTGGGAACATGGATATAGACAAGACACCCAAAGATCCTTAAGTGTTCCACACTTGTCTTCTTTCCGGAGAAAGCTTCTTCTGGAGTCATGTTCTTCAATATATGATGAGGAATTTTATTATGGTTGTCATAGCTGCTTCTCCCCATAGAAACATGGATAGATTCCAGTCATTCATTTTTCTTTAATAGATTATTCAATGGATCAATTCTTTCTTTCTTCTACACCATTCTGCCAAGGATTGTAGTGAGTAGTGAGATCCCTCCTAATATCGACTGCTTTACAAAAGACAACGAGATCCTTGGAGGTGTATTCTCCTCCATTATCAGATCTTGATTTTCTTGTATATGGGTCCAAAAACTCCTTTTGCTTTCTACGTTTCCTTAGAATTGGTACTTGGTGAGATCACCTGCCTCACCACTTCATGGAGTCATTTGCTCCATGTTTGCAACTGTTACTTTAGCTCCTTCACAAAGTTATCGCCTGCGACCTACCCAGAACAAGAACAACAAGAGAAAAAGTATTTCCAGTAGAATTTTCATAAGAACATATGTATGGTAACAAGGATAGTAGTCATCATAGAATTACCAAGGTGACCTGCTCGGGAACAAGAAATGTCTCCTAGAGGAGATGTTAGTTCATTTTGCAAACAAGTGAAATAAGCATATATATCAATAGTACTTACATGCAACCAAGTATACCTAGCAGTAATAGAACCTTTCAAAGATTGTTGTCACAACTATAGTGTTTACTTCAACTATCAAACTTGATATGTGCAAATTGAAACTTAACAATTTGATCAATCAAAACTGGAACCTAGAGCCTCAACTGCTTGTTCCTCTGAATGCACTGAATCCAAGATAACTGCTTGGACAAGGTCTCTTGTACATTCCCTGCAAAACACACTCATGCTTTGTTGGATGATATAACATGAAAAGCATATACAAGTGCATAGCTTTGAGATTTGTAGCATCGTTCAACTTGTCTTCTACTATGAAACTAGGTACTATCTTTGACAAGAAGAGGTTAGAAGCTGAATAAAAAAGGTTCAATGATCTGAAATTTCAATTTTGACTACAAAATCAATTTTGAGCAAAAGTCAACCTTTGACTTTGATCCAAAAACTCAAACTTGACATTTTTGTTCGCTGAGGACACCTGAGGGTGCGCTAGGCTAGGGCACACTAGAATATCCAAAAATTAGGTTGTAACAACCATCTGTACACAACACAAGTAAGCGAATATCACGAGGTAGCATATATTTTTATTTTTAATAAACAAGTTATGAGTTTATCCGCTACGACAATTATGTAGGCAAAAGCAATAATTTGCAATGACAATACATAGGTATCCTAATTATTCATATTCAACATCATAAAAAATTCCAACGACCCAAAATATCACCTAAGCAACAATTTCAACAAAATCAATATACAATATCATATAACATTGTATGGGCCTAGAATATGAAAATTCAATAACCTCTAGTCACACGAAGGATAATAATTTTAGAATATTCCATCTATGCAAAGAAACAACACATTCAAAAAATATGATCTACTCAATCACAATGGGGACTCTAAGGTTCTAACTAGTGGCGTTAAACAACAATCTACAATAATTCAACCCCTATAACAAAAGTTTATTTGCACAATTATTTTTTTCCACAGTGAAGAATTTAAATCATAACAACATTAAATAAAATAGTAAGTTGTTACTTCTATTCATTATTAACTCGTTGGAGTCAACGGTTATATATATCTATATGTCATCACAAAAATACATTCCAATTGTGTCTTGATTTGAAACAAAATTTTTTGTGCAAAAGAAGGTTGTTTCTTCTAATAAGCAGAAACAAGAAAAATGCTAATCAGATAAGTCTAAACATTCATTGATAAGTCTAAACATTCATTACTGTTTCCCCTTCAAGTAAAAATATTACTTTGATTTTTCAAAAGATATAAGAAGGATGCACACTTTACAATGATCTTTACTTGTTCCCTTTTTGAAGAAAACCCTTCAATTTGTGACTTAAAAGATACCTTGAATTGTCTCCTTAAACTACACATTTAAAAAAAAAAATAACATCTTATCACTCCAAAAATATCATAAAGAAACATAAAAGTAACTTACAATAATTAAACATAAACTTCCAAATCTTTGCAATTAACATTTAAGTAATTTTCTTAAGACTTGTGCACGTTTGTGTTAAACATGTCCTTCTTAACACTTATCCCAAACAAGCTACAAACTCCTTGGAAATGAAACAAAAGAAATCTATGAGTGGGCAAGATCGTTTATTTTAAAGGAGGTCAACCTTCTTTAATCATAAAATAATATTTTGTAATCGTGAAAAACTTTGGGTGAGCTGAAGATTGAGGGCGATCTCCAAAATACTTTCTCGTATGTGCTGAAGAACTGGACCAAATCATGGGCAAGCTAGACAATATGGAGATCGTGGGAGATCTGCAAAAATATGGGAGGATTGTTGTCCAAAAACGTGAGTTGCAAATCGTGCAAATTAAAGTTGAAAATTTCAATGTACATCCGCAAAAATCGCTGCAATGTCATCACAAATATCATTGCAGAAGTTTTCATCGCTGCATTAATGGATCGGTCGATCACTTGCTGAAATAGAAAATCCCTAGAAAATTGAGGGCTAGCTAGAGATCGATGGTGCTGCAAAATGACCCTGATCTCACTACAATCCATGCTACAAATTCTTCCTCTCATATGCAATAGATCACCTCAATATTTCACAGTGTAGTGATAATGGACCGCTGGTTGGATCATTGCAAAACTAAATCATACCACACTGGAAACTAAGTCGCTGGAAAATGTGGGCACCAGAAGTAAGATTGATCGCAAATATGAGTAGATCACTGAACCACACTGGAAAGTAAGTCGCTGGAAAAGGTGGGCGCCATAAACAAGATTGATCACAGATATGAGTAGATCACTGAGATTGATTACTGTTTGGATCACTGACAGAACTTTGTGTGGCATATCTCTGAAGGGTTTGACATGAGAAACAATAGTGTGGCCTTGAGTAGTTACCTTAGCTCATCATGCAGTAATCAAAGGTAAACCAGTCGCTTGGGCTACAAGAAAACTAGAACTCGCTATTCACTAACTTCTCCCTATCGTCCTAAGAGCAAGGAAAAGGAAAACAACCCTTGCCTGCCATCTGTCAAGCAACAGACTACAAATGTGAAAGAGACCACTGAACATACGAAGACAAGTGTTGGAAGGAAGAGAAATATAGTCTCGCCAAAACCGTCTTAAGGCTTTGTCGATGAGTTTTAAACAATTAGGCACAAAGAAGAGATAAAGGATTAGAAAATACAATTCAAAACTTTCATGACAAACATCTAATCTTTCCTGTGGATAAGGTATGATTTGTGGATGAAGGTTTAAGGTTTCTTCTTCAAATTGCATATTTACATCTCTTATCAGTTTCATAGGAATGTTAGAATGCTTAAGATCATTTTCATCACCTAAGTGTTCTTCAATAACTGAATTTAAGTACTGATTAGAGAAAGAGTTTGAAGAATATGGACATTCACATTGACCCAACATCAAATCTTCTTCCACGATGGTTGAGGACTGAATATACAATGATTCAAAGGAAAAACAAGTTTGATTGTCAATAAGAACCTTTTCAGTGGATTCTACCTCCTTTGCTTGTTCAAAATTTTCGAATGGATTCTTCTCATCTTGCAAACAAAATTCTTCTCGCAATTGAGTGATAGGATTTGTAACTGATTCATCATTTGCGATTGAAAATGGTTGGATGAAAAGGGCGCAAACATCAGAGAGGAGATTTAGTATAAATGACATGCCATCAAGCTGAAATTTACAGAGAACATGATGGATGCTTGTTAAAAATATCTCTGTGGATGAATTGTCATTGATTAGTAGAGCCTAAAATTCTTCACATAATTGATTGTAATCATAGATTTCAAAAGAATCTAAAAATTGTTGTACAAATTGAAACGAATCAATAATGTGATATGCTGAAAAAGATTCAAACCAATGTTTAATCCGACCCCTAAAAGTAAACGCAAACAATCTACATAAAACCTTTAAATCATAAATATCATACTTGATGCATTTACAACAAAACTTGTTAAGGTGGTCTTTTGCAGATACATCCCCCCCACCATCAAAGGTGAGTTTGGACAAGGGAGAGACTGTCTCATTGGGAATATCAGGTAATGAGAAGTGGAAATCATGTTCCAACACAACGATTTGGGGAGCCATCGGGAATTAAATACATTCGAAACAAAGACTCTTGCAAGGCCAACTTGTCAGTCTGACATGCCTTCTAGTGCATTTCAAGATGACACAGAAGAATTTTTTTATAAATCTAGAATTATGATAGACCGAGGGGTAAAACATTTAGTCATTAAATTTACCTCGGCCCTCCTTCTAGAGCCATTTGTTGACAGACATTTATGACCCACCATCAACGATAAGGGAAGATCCAGACCGGGGTTGTCTATTTAACCCAAGCCGTTTGGGATAATCTACCTAGACGGGTTTTATGGCTCTGTTAGCCAACTAAGATTCTAAAATAATTAAAAGATGTAAACTAACTAGATGTACAATCCTATCAAACAATACATTAATACAATTGCTTAACTAATAGTAGTATTATATACAATAGATATGTACAATTACAAGGTTTAAATAAAGCCTCGTGAAAATGGTTGTTTTCAAGTAATGGATCAAAACAAGGTGAAAAATAAAGGAAACTATATTTGTACTATAAATGACAAAATAATAAACAATGAGTGAATAAGATTATAAATGATATAACGATAATGGACAAAGAATTTAACGTTTAAATGATGTAATCATTATTCATTCACAAATCAAATAAAATATAAACTAACTAACCTGACATTGATCAACAATACTAAGCTATATTCATATTTCTATGTTTGTATAAGCTTCACTTAACCTCTGTCAAGTATAAATCTATGACAAAAGCAAGAACGACACTTCCTGAAAAACTTTAAGGAAGTATTTTAAGTTTTAGAACAGATCTATGATGACAGAAAGACAAATAAGTTTTATCTCATGTGACTTTAAAATGTCTAATAACTAAAAGTGAAATAAACTCCAACCCTCAACAAATGGTATTATCAACTATCCAACATTAGACGTAAACTCAAAATGCATCAATAGATAATCAGTCACAGATATTAAAGGAACCAAAATATAATGAACTACGTAAAGAAAAACATAACATGAAAAGTTATATGCAGAACAATCTAAATCTAGTTCAATACAAATAAAGTTTCATATTCAAAAATTATATGAGAAACAATATTAACATTGCACCGTCTACAAAATGACAAAAGACAAAGAGTAAACTGTATCCCATATAGTTTCAGTATAATAAGTTCATCATAAGGTCCAAAAAGAATTAGCATAATAGACTCTTAAAGATTGACGAAATTAATACATAAATGATAGCAATTAATCATGTATTGATAAAATAGACTAAAGCTAATTTAAATCAATGCATAATCAATTACTCAAAGAATATGAAGATATTATAATGAAAACAAAACCCTTTTACTCACAGGACAAAAGCCATTAAGCAATTTGGAATTCCATATTCTTCTTCGAAAGTACTGGTCCATTCTCCCAAATCTCCAACCATCCGTCACTCCTTTTGAAAATAAAAAGTTTACAAAATAAATAATATACAAAAAAGAAAGGATAAAAATCCTCCTTTGAATTTCTTCGATCCCTGGGCTCTGAACTTTCTCATATATTTATGCAATGAATGAATAGTCTGGGCGTCACTAATAATTTCCGCCACCTGAAATTTTCCTCGTAAAGAAACAAAAATATCTCTCAAATCGCACGTTTGTTAGGAAAAATCTCGCGAGTAAGCTAAATGGGTCCATTATGCAAATGAGTTTTCAATCGTTTCTTCAGATTCCTCACGGTTTGGCTGCAATCAGTCCCGCAAAATGGTATGTCTGTTCTTGAACGCATTTCCATATCTTATCTGTTGTTGCTCATAAATTATTTGCATCAATCCAATGTTAATTTTGGATCAATCATATTGAACGTATTTAGATAAGAAAATCAAGCCATGATCAGATCTGTATCAAATATCTGATAATAGAAACCTGTGAAACAAAAAGAAACCAAATTAATAACCTAAAAATTGTGAATAAAACAAAATCGAGAACAATAAAATTAAAATGAATTTAAACTAAAAGCTAACTATAAGTTGTAAACAAATATTGGTTATATTTTCCTTTCAGATATGATCTTAAAAATCTAGAAGCTTCAAGTTGATGGAGAGGAGAAAAATATTAATTTTGGGTTTCCACAAAATCAAACAAATGATAGATAATTCTTTTTTTATTTTTATTTTTATTTTGAAATGAGATGCA
>JZKD02S0637201.1:0-15679 GCA_000966675.3 Picea glauca
TTGATCAAACTTATTCACTAACCTATCTAACTTGGCTAAGATTAGACTATTTAGAAAAGTTTATTCACTATCCTATCTGCATAAATTGAAAGTACTTGATCATGGTTGTACAATATGAATCAAGAAAAAAAAAATCATGGGGTTTTATCATTTCCCCTTTCTATTTTTATACCCTCTTTTGATTTTTTGTATTTTTTTTTTCTTTTCTTTTTTCTTTTGTAAATCATTTGCAGAATGAAAATATTATTTACAACATAATGTAACAAGAATATGGGATAATAATCACCAGGTGATACTATGAAACAGAGGGTTACAATAGTATTTATGCTATTTTTCTCTATATATCTCTGCTACTGTTATAAATATGTGTTTCATTTCATTCCACTCATAAATTCAGATCAGTGGTATCAAACCAGTATGCTCTTCATTTTTTTCTCTGTGCATGCCCCCAATGAGGTCAGGGTATAAGTAGTTGGGACTGGAACCAATTGGGGCTTTGCAATATCGGCCTCGCCGAACCCGACGACTTCCCATGGGGGAATAAAAGATAGACAATGAGACAGGAGATCCCTTTAAACTTTTTCTTAAAGAATCCCTCACATGACAGAGGAAGGAGATGATGGATACTTCTACGCAAATCCTTCAAAGACTGCCAATATGCGATACATATTTCTCGAGCAGAGGTGCCACCTGCTTCAAGGTACAAATCCATTTTGACATTCCTATATTTGAAGGTCAAATATATGCAGAAGTTTTTGACAAATTGTTAAACCTTCTAGAAGGGTTTTTTTTCTGTCCATAACTTTTCCTATAGAGAAAAGATTACATTTTCTCTCTTTAAGGTCATCCCCCATGTCAGATATTGGTGAGAGATTTTTTGTGACAAAAGGGAAACAAAGGTATCTACATTATTTGTAGTCACACCCACTTGGGGTTCTTTTAGGGATTGTATTAAGGAACAATACTACCATGTTGGAAATTATGACAATTATGTACAAGAAGGACCACACTGTGAAAGGAAAGGGACCAAACAGTGCCAAAGTTCACCAATGCATTTCATACCTTATGCACCAAGATGGGTATTGATGGGTTTTCTATATGCACTAATCCCCTCAATTAAATTGTCAACCCAGTGTAAGTAAACTTAGATTTGTGGCACTGTATGATCCAAGGAAGAAAATCTAATGGAAGTATTATCTAACTAACGAGATGGTCTACCTAGGGATCAACACTTTATTAATCTACTTTCTAAAGAGATGATTCTTTTCAATTGTCTTTAATTAACAAATTCTATTAATGAGTTTTAAGTAATTCTAGGATTATGAACTCTTTACCCTAAGAAATTTCAAACAATGAATTGATGGACTATTTCTAAATAAGGAAATAACAATCTATTTTAAAGCTAGTTAATCTATTCAATACTTTTTAAGTAAGAAAAAACAAGTAAGTTATTTCTGAGTTATTTGATCTATCTATCTCTGAGCAAGTAAGCAATTAAACAACTAACCTATCAAGACTATTTTGACAAGTGAAATCTATCCTTAAAAAGAACTCATAACTATTTATATTTTGCTAAATTTTAATCTACTTAATCAAAAGTAAAAGTATTATGACTGTATTCAAATTCTAATTGATCAAAACTATTTCTAGATTGCAGTAAAAGGAAACAAGGTATTGAAAGGTGATGATTGTGTCTTCAGTGTTGAATAACAGCACGATGGCATCTGACTATTAGTGACAGTTCAAGAGGAATTAATTCAATGTTGACTTCTACGGAGAAATGGAAAGTATGAATAAGACAATCTAAAGAAAGCTTTTCCATCATAGAAGCAACACTAAGTATTTCGGGAATCCATGTGATATCTAAACTTTATACACCAATCATCAATGATTAAATCACTCTTATTCAAATTCACTACTTCAAGAAAATCTATAAACTTGTGAACTCATGATTAAAAATCCTAATTCAAATTCACTCAATGCAAACTTCTAATTCTTGATCAATGTCAACTAGAAATTACAATTCAAACCAATAACTGAGATTTCATGATCTAAATTGAACTAATTCTATCATTAAAAATCATATTTCAAAATTAGCTAAAAATTCTTTTAGAAATCATAATCCAAAATCTATTTATGTCCTATCATACTAAGGAAAAATTAATAAACAAAATATATCTACAAAGAATAATTAAAATGGAAATTAAATCTATCTCAATTAAAGCTATCAAAACTTGAAACAACTAATCTATCAAAGCTTGCAAACAATATTAAACTAATACTTTGTTTACACTAATGCACTGTCTAAACTAATACTCTGTCTAAAATAATGCTCTATCTCAATTACCAAAACCAAAGTAATTAATCAAGACTTCAAAACAACTGTCTAAATTGGTATCATGCAGGATGATTCATAGCTAAGAAGGAAAAAACACAATACTATAATTAACCAGCTCCTACAAGTAATCTTCAATTAAGGAAAAATAAATTACATTAACAAATTATAATTGACATATACACGACAATTAAAATTGAGAAATACATGCAGTAAAGAAACAATTACTAATTCTAAATAAGAAGCAAAATGAACACACAATATTTACTAATATACATAGTCAACCAGACCACTAGTGCCCCCCCCAGCAGGTCGTGGCTACACTCCATCAATAAACTGTAGGTTCGTAACTCAATGCAATGTTGTCATTAATCATAAAAGTAGAGTCTAGAACAAAGTTGCATATAATGTTTGTATTAAACAATAAAACTCTTCTCTTAGTTGTGCCACTGGTAGTGGTATTTATAGATCATTTAAATCTTGAGAGGTTGACAACTGGAAGGCTCAACCTCCTCTAAAAAAAACAAACTCATTAAATGAGTTCTAACAACAACATATTCTAGAAATTTTGTGATCCACTCAACGATCACTACAACCACCCAATATGAGGTGTGTCGAGCTCTGTAGTTCGAGGCCATGAGAGGGCACAAAACCTAGATCATTGATTTGTCCACCAAAGGTCGCCAATGTACCAACTGCCAACTCGAGTGTGCTTCGAGTGTAGGATCGTGTACCGGATGGAGTGTCAGATCGCATGTGGGATCAAGTGCTGAATGGAGTGTCGGACGAGGTACCAGATGTAGGATCAGACTGCAATTTTTCCCTATTGCAAGAAAACCATGCATTAGATCTTCATAAACATTGAACTGAACTAAATTGATCACAAAACTATTACAAAAAAACCAATTATACATACCTGATGCAAATTCATGGTGAATTGATATATGAACCTTTGAGAATCCTTTAAAATGGCTAATATGAAGCATGGAATATGTAATATTGATGCAAAAAGGATTTGATCATCACAATAAAATAGTCAAAACATAGACCCAACATTACCCCCATGCCTAAGGATTTGCAGGTCCCTTTGTAAACAAAAATCAATCACTCGACATAAGTAGACTCATGAAGGAGGGGGTGGATTGGCTTTAGAAGCTTCTCCCTCTTGTCCTAGAGATTTTGTGTTGGGCCTTTTACGATGCTTCAATTGCATCTGGAGGTTGTGATTGGTGGTGGTAATTTGATCAACCAATCATTGGAGAGAACTCACTTTTGCTTGCAATACTGCATTGTCATGATGTAGATGCCTATCCATAGTTTTTTGATATTCCAACTGTTGAACCAACTGGGAATTTTCTTATTGTAATTTATCAATAATTGGGGTATGATCAGATGGTTCGGAAGAAGAGGGCTTAGATCCATTGATGGGTGCAGAAGGTATATCAAATTTTCAAGATGATGTAGGCATCTGGGAGGTAGGACTCACAAATTTCTTTTGAGAGGGAATAGGTTCATATTTTACTTCTTTATTAGGTTCAAACTCTTCTGCAAAAACTTCTCTGAGTCTTTTATGGGGGATTTCATGATCAAAAGATAATTGGATAGGATCAAAAGTGCTTGGAGGTTTCACATTGGTTTTTCCACTCATACTTTGGGTACTTCTTCGAAAAGATTCCCCTTTGAACTGATTGGATCCTCTTATATTCGTAGGAACTAAAGGAAAATATTGTTGAAATGCATCTTGTAAATTATTAGGTTGAGGATCCATAGGTGTTGAGGTAAATGGGGAATTATCAATAGGATTTTTGGTTTTCTTTCCCAATGAGGTTGCAGAGGAATCAACAATTTTCTTGGCCTTTTGTTCAGATAGAGAGATAGTTTGAGTTGTAGGGTTTGGAGTATTTGGATAATGAGGCTTAGATGGAGTAATAGTCCCTAAATGAATTGATATCTTGCTGGTATTGATTGTGAGATGGGGGTTTGAGAACTGATATAGGAATTCATCCCATGTCTTGCCCTATTTTTTCAACTCAGTTATGACAAGAAATTTGATGAGGCCATGGTGGAATAGACTGTTGTTAGGATTGGATAAGTTTTTACACACATGGGAAGACATTTTCTCAAGAATTTTCAAGAAGTAGAAAGGAAAATTCATGGGCTTATGAAATTGGAAATGAGCTAACAGATGAAAATGGAAATCTTTGAAGATAGAGTACCTACCTTCACAAGTGATAAGCCTGGTAATTATGATCAGCGGATTAATCAATTCATCCTTGATCCATTATTTGGAGTACCCTTTAGCTCCAGAATTGTTTTGAAATTCAGGCTTGAATACTTTGTTGTAGCTTGGTCGTGGAAATTGAGGGTGTTTGAACCATCGATCCCCAACCCATGAAAATTTTGTGGCTGACGCAATTGACTACTCAGAGACCAAGAAGGCTAGAGACCCTACACGTTCCAACCTCCCATCAAACCTGAGAGTGAATTGCAGTGAGATTCCATTGTCGTGGCCCTGCAGACTAGCCAAGAATGGTCCCCACCCTGCGCGAAGGAAAATCTCTCTACACTCTGGGAATTAGGGAATGGCCAGAATCTTGGAATAGGAGGAAGCTTAAAAGAGTTTAGGCATGGTTATATCATGGAGGATGATTAGAAGAATGGAATAAGTTAGAGGGTCAGCGTGACACAACAAGCATGGGATGAGTGGAATGGAAATTGGGGCAAAATACCTAATTTTTAATGAAATTAAGGTGGAAAATGGTTGAATTCGTGAGTGAATTCATCACACATGATTGCCATGTGTTACTATGATTGCGCAACATTTGAATTTTGAATGGTTTACTTTGCAGAAAATTGCAATTATGTGTGAATTACATCAATGTTCAAGTCTTCGACTTGAACATTTGATCATAAAAATGCATTAAAAGTTTTTAATTTAATTATCAATGTGAATTTTAGCAACATACCATTCAATTCATATTAACTTAACAGTGAAACAAGTGTATCAACTCAAACGATCCTTTTTTTCATGCAATCATGGTCATTTACAGTATATACATACCTCATCAGATCCTTCATATGGTGCTTCATCCAGTCTTCCAGATGGCACCCCATCCAGTCCTCCAAATGGCACTCCATATGGCACTTAATATGGTACTCCTGTGCAAGTAGAAATTATCCCCATTATAATGGGCGTTCACCCATAGCACTCATCTTAGGAAATTTCTAACAGTCATGATGAACATGAACATGGACAGGATAAGTGTAAATAGAATGATCCATTATTAATTTCCTTGTCATAATTTTTGTACATTATAAAACATTTTGTTCCTCTGTTAAATAATTTGTTCCTATGTTCATAGGCATGTAACACAAATCTATAGTGAGCATTTAGCAGTCTATAATTGACATAAAGACCTAGTTAAGTAGTCTTTCATTAAAAATGTACAGCAGGCTTATAACACACAATGATGTCAGCAGTATAGAATTCAATATTTTAATAAAAACAATTGCTGATATAATAACCCCGAATATCATGAAAACAATATAACAATTTTTTTAGAGAGATTCTACTTCCTCTTCTCATGGATTATAATATAGATATGCATTGTTTATCATTTGTCATCTTAGGAAACCCATCCCCCACTCCTAAGTATTGTGACACCTCACAATAAAAAATATAGGGAATCGACCAATTCTCCCAATAGCCTAAGATTTACATCTTGCCAAGTGTAGAGATAAATTTCACATATTAGCCTGATGAGACGGTTAAAGTATGGCCCACCTGTAGGACAAAACATCCTGCATATAGTTAAGAAGAGGTAGGCAAGGGAGTCTTATGATAGTCTTAAAGCTAGTTCCTAATGGCATATTTATGGAGGTCATTGAACTTTGTTTAACTATGCATACTTCTTTTCAGCCTTGTCTTCAAGTAATGATGTACATCAGGACAAGTTTAATATTTAGTAAATTTATTTATTGTTTGTCAGATCATCACCCTTGCTAGGTAGAATTCCCTGCTGCCAACAAGCCTGTTTAATACTCTGACGGGTTTACCTAATCATACCACAGGCCAGTACCTGCTGCCAGTAGGCCTATTTAGTATCCTGATGGGTTATCCTCTTACACCCTTTTACAACAGAGACTATTCCGCCATCTTTTAATTTTTTTATAATAAAGATTTCTTTTTGCAAGAAGATGGGGAGACAACTCTGATTTTTTATTTATTTATTTAAGATGGGGATGGTATTTATGTTAGAGAATGACTCTTCTTTATGTATTCCTTATATATTTTCCTAATGTAAGGGATACTTAAGTGGATGTATCCTATCTAAATATATGGTATAATCAAGCATTTTTAGTTTGTAGTGGATGGTACCATTGGAAAAGAATAGAAAGGTATCTTCATGCTCGACTCACTTTTTTTTTTTAAGTTATAGTGATGTTTCCATGGCTAATCGCTAATCATACCTTATTTCTACTCTTTAATAAAGATACTTACTCACCTACTCAGGGTTCTTGGGGAAATTGTACGAGTAACCTCTAGGTTTGATAGTCAAGGTGTCACTTCCTTATATCCTCTAGTGGTGGAGGTTAAGAGCAACTACCATTAAAGATACCTTGAGAAAAAGGAAGATAGAAATATTGAAAAAATATGACTAATTCACAACAAGTCATTATTGAATTAATGCTTAAGAAGATAACAAGGTTCAAATACAAAAATATCTTTTTTGAAGGAAAATATTTCCCTTTTTGTCTCCTTGAAATTGTCCACTCGTGGTGAAATAAATACCTGCAGAAATATCTAGAATTGTTTATCAACAAAAACACACTTCAAATTATTTACATATGTATAGTCAAAATTCATAATTTTTTTCAAGAATAGGGGAAGGGAGAAAAAACTTCCCCATCTACTAAGGCCAATTCCTTGTCAATTTACATGACCTATAAAAAATATTCTTTGGAAATGGGTATGTGGTAAAGTTTGAGTTGGTGTCCATTCACTATGCAAGAGACTTGTCCATCATCAATTGTTTTAATCTTAACAGCCCCATTATCATACACGGTAACTATCTCATAAGGACCCAACCACCGAGTGGTAATTTTTCCTTTAAAAGTTTTAAATCGAGAGTCAAACAACAAATCCCAATCACTAGGTTGGAATTGTTTCTTCTTGATAAATTTTTCATGCCACTTGCTCCTCTGGTTTTGAACTAACATTGTTCGTTGGGTAGCGTCTTGCCTAATCTCATCCAAATTGTTTAATTGTAGGGCTTCTTGTTCATGTTCCTTTTCTAGGTTTAATCCCAATGGTGCAGAAATACTGAAATTCCTTACTTGGAATTCTATTGGTATAAGTACTTGTTTTCCATACACTAGCTCGTAAGGGGTATTCCCAGTGGTGTTTTTCCAGGTGGTACGATATGCCCACAAAGCCTTTGGAATTCTATGAGCCTAATCCCTATGGTGTAATTGAACAATATTGGTTAAAATAGTTTCCAAAANTTGATCAAACTTATTCACTAACCTATCTAACTTGGCTAAGATTAGACTATTTAGAAAAGTTTATTCACTATCCTATCTGCATAAATTGAAAGTACTTGATCATGGTTGTACAATATGAATCAAGAAAAAAAAAATCATGGGGTTTTATCATTTCCCCTTTCTATTTTTATACCCTCTTTTGATTTTTTGTATTTTTTTTTTCTTTTCTTTTTTCTTTTGTAAATCATTTGCAGAATGAAAATATTATTTACAACATAATGTAACAAGAATATGGGATAATAATCACCAGGTGATACTATGAAACAGAGGGTTACAATAGTATTTATGCTATTTTTCTCTATATATCTCTGCTACTGTTATAAATATGTGTTTCATTTCATTCCACTCATAAATTCAGATCAGTGGTATCAAACCAGTATGCTCTTCATTTTTTTCTCTGTGCATGCCCCCAATGAGGTCAGGGTATAAGTAGTTGGGACTGGAACCAATTGGGGCTTTGCAATATCGGCCTCGCCGAACCCGACGACTTCCCATGGGGGAATAAAAGATAGACAATGAGACAGGAGATCCCTTTAAACTTTTTCTTAAAGAATCCCTCACATGACAGAGGAAGGAGATGATGGATACTTCTACGCAAATCCTTCAAAGACTGCCAATATGCGATACATATTTCTCGAGCAGAGGTGCCACCTGCTTCAAGGTACAAATCCATTTTGACATTCCTATATTTGAAGGTCAAATATATGCAGAAGTTTTTGACAAATTGTTAAACCTTCTAGAAGGGTTTTTTTTCTGTCCATAACTTTTCCTATAGAGAAAAGATTACATTTTCTCTCTTTAAGGTCATCCCCCATGTCAGATATTGGTGAGAGATTTTTTGTGACAAAAGGGAAACAAAGGTATCTACATTATTTGTAGTCACACCCACTTGGGGTTCTTTTAGGGATTGTATTAAGGAACAATACTACCATGTTGGAAATTATGACAATTATGTACAAGAAGGACCACACTGTGAAAGGAAAGGGACCAAACAGTGCCAAAGTTCACCAATGCATTTCATACCTTATGCACCAAGATGGGTATTGATGGGTTTTCTATATGCACTAATCCCCTCAATTAAATTGTCAACCCAGTGTAAGTAAACTTAGATTTGTGGCACTGTATGATCCAAGGAAGAAAATCTAATGGAAGTATTATCTAACTAACGAGATGGTCTACCTAGGGATCAACACTTTATTAATCTACTTTCTAAAGAGATGATTCTTTTCAATTGTCTTTAATTAACAAATTCTATTAATGAGTTTTAAGTAATTCTAGGATTATGAACTCTTTACCCTAAGAAATTTCAAACAATGAATTGATGGACTATTTCTAAATAAGGAAATAACAATCTATTTTAAAGCTAGTTAATCTATTCAATACTTTTTAAGTAAGAAAAAACAAGTAAGTTATTTCTGAGTTATTTGATCTATCTATCTCTGAGCAAGTAAGCAATTAAACAACTAACCTATCAAGACTATTTTGACAAGTGAAATCTATCCTTAAAAAGAACTCATAACTATTTATATTTTGCTAAATTTTAATCTACTTAATCAAAAGTAAAAGTATTATGACTGTATTCAAATTCTAATTGATCAAAACTATTTCTAGATTGCAGTAAAAGGAAACAAGGTATTGAAAGGTGATGATTGTGTCTTCAGTGTTGAATAACAGCACGATGGCATCTGACTATTAGTGACAGTTCAAGAGGAATTAATTCAATGTTGACTTCTACGGAGAAATGGAAAGTATGAATAAGACAATCTAAAGAAAGCTTTTCCATCATAGAAGCAACACTAAGTATTTCGGGAATCCATGTGATATCTAAACTTTATACACCAATCATCAATGATTAAATCACTCTTATTCAAATTCACTACTTCAAGAAAATCTATAAACTTGTGAACTCATGATTAAAAATCCTAATTCAAATTCACTCAATGCAAACTTCTAATTCTTGATCAATGTCAACTAGAAATTACAATTCAAACCAATAACTGAGATTTCATGATCTAAATTGAACTAATTCTATCATTAAAAATCATATTTCAAAATTAGCTAAAAATTCTTTTAGAAATCATAATCCAAAATCTATTTATGTCCTATCATACTAAGGAAAAATTAATAAACAAAATATATCTACAAAGAATAATTAAAATGGAAATTAAATCTATCTCAATTAAAGCTATCAAAACTTGAAACAACTAATCTATCAAAGCTTGCAAACAATATTAAACTAATACTTTGTTTACACTAATGCACTGTCTAAACTAATACTCTGTCTAAAATAATGCTCTATCTCAATTACCAAAACCAAAGTAATTAATCAAGACTTCAAAACAACTGTCTAAATTGGTATCATGCAGGATGATTCATAGCTAAGAAGGAAAAAACACAATACTATAATTAACCAGCTCCTACAAGTAATCTTCAATTAAGGAAAAATAAATTACATTAACAAATTATAATTGACATATACACGACAATTAAAATTGAGAAATACATGCAGTAAAGAAACAATTACTAATTCTAAATAAGAAGCAAAATGAACACACAATATTTACTAATATACATAGTCAACCAGACCACTAGTGCCCCCCCCAGCAGGTCGTGGCTACACTCCATCAATAAACTGTAGGTTCGTAACTCAATGCAATGTTGTCATTAATCATAAAAGTAGAGTCTAGAACAAAGTTGCATATAATGTTTGTATTAAACAATAAAACTCTTCTCTTAGTTGTGCCACTGGTAGTGGTATTTATAGATCATTTAAATCTTGAGAGGTTGACAACTGGAAGGCTCAACCTCCTCTAAAAAAAACAAACTCATTAAATGAGTTCTAACAACAACATATTCTAGAAATTTTGTGATCCACTCAACGATCACTACAACCACCCAATATGAGGTGTGTCGAGCTCTGTAGTTCGAGGCCATGAGAGGGCACAAAACCTAGATCATTGATTTGTCCACCAAAGGTCGCCAATGTACCAACTGCCAACTCGAGTGTGCTTCGAGTGTAGGATCGTGTACCGGATGGAGTGTCAGATCGCATGTGGGATCAAGTGCTGAATGGAGTGTCGGACGAGGTACCAGATGTAGGATCAGACTGCAATTTTTCCCTATTGCAAGAAAACCATGCATTAGATCTTCATAAACATTGAACTGAACTAAATTGATCACAAAACTATTACAAAAAAACCAATTATACATACCTGATGCAAATTCATGGTGAATTGATATATGAACCTTTGAGAATCCTTTAAAATGGCTAATATGAAGCATGGAATATGTAATATTGATGCAAAAAGGATTTGATCATCACAATAAAATAGTCAAAACATAGACCCAACATTACCCCCATGCCTAAGGATTTGCAGGTCCCTTTGTAAACAAAAATCAATCACTCGACATAAGTAGACTCATGAAGGAGGGGGTGGATTGGCTTTAGAAGCTTCTCCCTCTTGTCCTAGAGATTTTGTGTTGGGCCTTTTACGATGCTTCAATTGCATCTGGAGGTTGTGATTGGTGGTGGTAATTTGATCAACCAATCATTGGAGAGAACTCACTTTTGCTTGCAATACTGCATTGTCATGATGTAGATGCCTATCCATAGTTTTTTGATATTCCAACTGTTGAACCAACTGGGAATTTTCTTATTGTAATTTATCAATAATTGGGGTATGATCAGATGGTTCGGAAGAAGAGGGCTTAGATCCATTGATGGGTGCAGAAGGTATATCAAATTTTCAAGATGATGTAGGCATCTGGGAGGTAGGACTCACAAATTTCTTTTGAGAGGGAATAGGTTCATATTTTACTTCTTTATTAGGTTCAAACTCTTCTGCAAAAACTTCTCTGAGTCTTTTATGGGGGATTTCATGATCAAAAGATAATTGGATAGGATCAAAAGTGCTTGGAGGTTTCACATTGGTTTTTCCACTCATACTTTGGGTACTTCTTCGAAAAGATTCCCCTTTGAACTGATTGGATCCTCTTATATTCGTAGGAACTAAAGGAAAATATTGTTGAAATGCATCTTGTAAATTATTAGGTTGAGGATCCATAGGTGTTGAGGTAAATGGGGAATTATCAATAGGATTTTTGGTTTTCTTTCCCAATGAGGTTGCAGAGGAATCAACAATTTTCTTGGCCTTTTGTTCAGATAGAGAGATAGTTTGAGTTGTAGGGTTTGGAGTATTTGGATAATGAGGCTTAGATGGAGTAATAGTCCCTAAATGAATTGATATCTTGCTGGTATTGATTGTGAGATGGGGGTTTGAGAACTGATATAGGAATTCATCCCATGTCTTGCCCTATTTTTTCAACTCAGTTATGACAAGAAATTTGATGAGGCCATGGTGGAATAGACTGTTGTTAGGATTGGATAAGTTTTTACACACATGGGAAGACATTTTCTCAAGAATTTTCAAGAAGTAGAAAGGAAAATTCATGGGCTTATGAAATTGGAAATGAGCTAACAGATGAAAATGGAAATCTTTGAAGATAGAGTACCTACCTTCACAAGTGATAAGCCTGGTAATTATGATCAGCGGATTAATCAATTCATCCTTGATCCATTATTTGGAGTACCCTTTAGCTCCAGAATTGTTTTGAAATTCAGGCTTGAATACTTTGTTGTAGCTTGGTCGTGGAAATTGAGGGTGTTTGAACCATCGATCCCCAACCCATGAAAATTTTGTGGCTGACGCAATTGACTACTCAGAGACCAAGAAGGCTAGAGACCCTACACGTTCCAACCTCCCATCAAACCTGAGAGTGAATTGCAGTGAGATTCCATTGTCGTGGCCCTGCAGACTAGCCAAGAATGGTCCCCACCCTGCGCGAAGGAAAATCTCTCTACACTCTGGGAATTAGGGAATGGCCAGAATCTTGGAATAGGAGGAAGCTTAAAAGAGTTTAGGCATGGTTATATCATGGAGGATGATTAGAAGAATGGAATAAGTTAGAGGGTCAGCGTGACACAACAAGCATGGGATGAGTGGAATGGAAATTGGGGCAAAATACCTAATTTTTAATGAAATTAAGGTGGAAAATGGTTGAATTCGTGAGTGAATTCATCACACATGATTGCCATGTGTTACTATGATTGCGCAACATTTGAATTTTGAATGGTTTACTTTGCAGAAAATTGCAATTATGTGTGAATTACATCAATGTTCAAGTCTTCGACTTGAACATTTGATCATAAAAATGCATTAAAAGTTTTTAATTTAATTATCAATGTGAATTTTAGCAACATACCATTCAATTCATATTAACTTAACAGTGAAACAAGTGTATCAACTCAAACGATCCTTTTTTTCATGCAATCATGGTCATTTACAGTATATACATACCTCATCAGATCCTTCATATGGTGCTTCATCCAGTCTTCCAGATGGCACCCCATCCAGTCCTCCAAATGGCACTCCATATGGCACTTAATATGGTACTCCTGTGCAAGTAGAAATTATCCCCATTATAATGGGCGTTCACCCATAGCACTCATCTTAGGAAATTTCTAACAGTCATGATGAACATGAACATGGACAGGATAAGTGTAAATAGAATGATCCATTATTAATTTCCTTGTCATAATTTTTGTACATTATAAAACATTTTGTTCCTCTGTTAAATAATTTGTTCCTATGTTCATAGGCATGTAACACAAATCTATAGTGAGCATTTAGCAGTCTATAATTGACATAAAGACCTAGTTAAGTAGTCTTTCATTAAAAATGTACAGCAGGCTTATAACACACAATGATGTCAGCAGTATAGAATTCAATATTTTAATAAAAACAATTGCTGATATAATAACCCCGAATATCATGAAAACAATATAACAATTTTTTTAGAGAGATTCTACTTCCTCTTCTCATGGATTATAATATAGATATGCATTGTTTATCATTTGTCATCTTAGGAAACCCATCCCCCACTCCTAAGTATTGTGACACCTCACAATAAAAAATATAGGGAATCGACCAATTCTCCCAATAGCCTAAGATTTACATCTTGCCAAGTGTAGAGATAAATTTCACATATTAGCCTGATGAGACGGTTAAAGTATGGCCCACCTGTAGGACAAAACATCCTGCATATAGTTAAGAAGAGGTAGGCAAGGGAGTCTTATGATAGTCTTAAAGCTAGTTCCTAATGGCATATTTATGGAGGTCATTGAACTTTGTTTAACTATGCATACTTCTTTTCAGCCTTGTCTTCAAGTAATGATGTACATCAGGACAAGTTTAATATTTAGTAAATTTATTTATTGTTTGTCAGATCATCACCCTTGCTAGGTAGAATTCCCTGCTGCCAACAAGCCTGTTTAATACTCTGACGGGTTTACCTAATCATACCACAGGCCAGTACCTGCTGCCAGTAGGCCTATTTAGTATCCTGATGGGTTATCCTCTTACACCCTTTTACAACAGAGACTATTCCGCCATCTTTTAATTTTTTTATAATAAAGATTTCTTTTTGCAAGAAGATGGGGAGACAACTCTGATTTTTTATTTATTTATTTAAGATGGGGATGGTATTTATGTTAGAGAATGACTCTTCTTTATGTATTCCTTATATATTTTCCTAATGTAAGGGATACTTAAGTGGATGTATCCTATCTAAATATATGGTATAATCAAGCATTTTTAGTTTGTAGTGGATGGTACCATTGGAAAAGAATAGAAAGGTATCTTCATGCTCGACTCACTTTTTTTTTTTAAGTTATAGTGATGTTTCCATGGCTAATCGCTAATCATACCTTCTTTCTACTCTTTAATAAAGATACTTACTCACCTACTCAGGGTTCTTGGGGAAATTGTACGAGTAACCTATAGGTTTGATAGTCAAGGTGTCACTTCTTTATATCCTCTAGTGGTGGAGGTTAAGAGAAACTACCATTAAAGATACCTTGAGAAAAAGGAAGATAGAAATATTGAAAAAATATGACTAATTCACAACAAGTCATTAGTGAATTAATGCTTAAGAAGATAACAAGGTTCAAATACAACAATATATTTTTTGAAGGAAAATATTTCCCTTTTTGTCTCCTTGAAATTGTCCATTCGTGGTGAAATAAATACCTGCAGAAATATCTAGAATTGTTTATCAACAAAAACACACTTCAAATTATTTACATATGTATAGTCAAAATTCATAATTTTTTTCAAGAACAGGGGAAGGGAGAAAAAACTTCCCCATCTACTAAGGCCAATTCCTTGTCAATTTACATGACCTATAGAAAATATTCTTTGGAAATGGGTATGTGGTAAAGTTTGAGTTGGTGTCCATTCACTATGCAAGAGACTTGTCCATCATCAATTGTTTTAATCTTAACAGCCCCATTATCATACACGGTAACTATCTCATAAGGACCCAACCACCGAGTGGTAATTTTTCCTTTAAAAGTTTTAAATCGAGAGTCAAACAACAAATCCCAATCACTAGGTTGGAATTGTTTCTTCTTGATAAATTTTTCATGCCACTTGCTCCTCTGGTTTTGAACTAACATTGTTCGTTGGGTAGCGTCTTGCCTAATCTCATCCAAATTGTTTAATTGTAGGGCTTCTTGTTCATGTTCCTTTTCTAGGTTTAATCCCAATGGTGCAGAAATACTGAAATTCCTTACTTGGAATTCTATTGGTATAAGTACTTGTTTTCCATACACTAGCTCGTAAGGGGTATTCCCAGTGGTGTTTTTCCAGGTGGTACGATATGCCCACAAAGCCTTTGGAATTCTATGAGCCTAATCCCTATGGTGTAATTGAACAATATTGGTTAAAATAGTTTCCAAAA
>JZKD02S0637212.1:0-14777 GCA_000966675.3 Picea glauca
GTGTCTAGTCCTCGTGCAATTTTCTTTCCTCCTTCATCATTCCTCGTTCCTCTTTCCTTGACCATGGAGTAGTCCCCAAGATCCATTATTTTTGTAAAAAATTACATACTAATGGCATAATATTATCGACGAACTTTTTTCGTCGATAGTATAGAAAATTTGTCACAAGATTATTTACATTCGTCTCTGATGCAAGAGCATCGCCAACTCATCAAGTGAGCCAGCACATCAAGCGTAGATCAGCTGGATAAACAAACCCAAATTTTTGAAGTGCTTTGGGATTGTAGCGCAAGTATTTAATGAAATCCATTTATGAAGGTGCACTTCTATATTATAATGGACCTTGAGCCTTTAAGCTCTCGTCCTTTGGTAGATAGTCGGCATTTAATAGATTTAATGCTGGTAGATAGGATTTTAAGTCTAGATTTGATAGTTTAGAGTTCGAGAGGGAAAACGGATATAGACACCCTCATTGTGCATTGTATTATTATCAACCCAGGAGAAGAGAAGAGCAAGCAGAGAATATTGTATGAAGAACACCCATGTACAGGCATTTCAATTAATAGAAGGAAGCTTTGATTCAAATTCATGGTTCGTGTTGTTTTCTCTGTGTATTGATGTTAGGCTCGTGAATGTTTGCTTTCTTTTTATGCATTTGTTTTGCATATGTTGTGCAAGTGATTTCATGTTTCAACCTGAAGCCTGAAAGGGAGAAAGAATGAGGTTCAATTGTTTCTCTATCTGAGCCAGGAGATTCCTGCAAGGAGTGCAGTCGAAGTCATCCACAAAGAGTGCGTTGATGAAGGATCAGTAGTTTAACTCTTGTTCTCATTCACCCAGAAGTGAAAGTTGGTTGTTGAAGCCATGCAAGGAGTGCACAGGCTAAGAGAGGAAATCTCAGTTGTGAAGCTGAGAAGGAAACAATCGAAGACTGTTGCTGCAGGAGTGAGCAGAGTCAAACAACTTCAATACTTAGATGTTGTGGAAGATTTGCCGCAATGAGTGTGTGCAAGAAGTTCTCTAAAGAACTTGAGAAGTCGAGAACAAGTTCAAAAGGTATAGACCTTCGAGTTCACCAAAGAACAAGTGCAGGGAAGTTGTCGTTGGAATTCGGAGGAGAGCATCGCAGGTTGGCAAGCGAGCAAACGATTCTCGTGGAGAGACACTTCTTTATTTCGCAGAATTCTCAAGGGGAGAACATACAGACGAAATATTTGGAAGAGATTTCACCAAGTTCCAAGAGCCGTTGGATCTCCCAGGAGTGCAAGGTAGTTACAGTGTAGGTGTGGAGAGGATTCAAAGCTCATGAGGGGCAGCACTGTTGATCCAAGTCGGTCAGGGCCATTGGATTGTTCACGAAATCACCTATCAGGACCTCGTGAGGAAAGTGTCCTATAGTGGTAGCACAGATAATCTCGTTTCAACCAAGATGGTGGAGAAACTAGAATTGGAGACAGCTGATCACCTGAGTCCATACAAAGTTTCATGGCTACAGAAGGGGCATCAGGTAAGTGTCACCAAACAGTGCTTAGTTGACATTAAGATAGGAGGATATAATGATAAAATACTTTGTGATGTTATTCCTATGGATGTATGTCATTTATTACTAGGCAGACCATGGCAATATGACAGGAACGTAGTTCATGATGGGAAGATGAATACGTATACTTTGGAGAAGAATGGAAGAACACATATGCTACTTCCAATTAAATATAAAGAATTAAAACCAAAACCGAGAAATACTGTACTTCTCATGAGTGGGAAGGAACTTCTGGCGGAAGTAAAAAAGAAGGAAGATCCACAATTCTTTGTGGTCAGGAAACCAAAAGTTGTTTTGACCAGCACAAGAGTGGATGACTTGCCGGAAGAAATTCAGGAAATGCTGGAAGAGTTCACTAACATTGTGGTAGACAAATTACCTCATTCCTTACCGCCGAGGAGGAGTGTGAGTCATCATATAGACCTCATACCAGGTGCCAATTTTCCAAACAATGTTGCGTACAGGTTGACGCCATAGGAAAATGAAGAAGTTAAAAGGCAGGTACAAGAACTATTGAATAAAGGTCTAATCAGGGAAAGTTTAAGTCCGTGTGTCGTTCCAACGGTACTGAGTCCAAAGAAATATGGAGGTTGGAGAATGTGTACAGATTCCAGATCCATTAACAAGATAACCATCAGGTACAGGTTTCCATTTCCACGGATGGATGACTTGATGGACTGTTTAAGTGGAGCAAAAAAAATTTCAAAGGTTGATTTGAAAAGAGGATACCATCAAATTCGCATGAGAGAAGGCGATGAGTGGAAGACAACCTTCAAAACCAACGAAGGGTTGTATGAATAGCTAGTCATGCAGTTTGGCTTGATGAATGCACTGAGTACCTTCATGAGGTTGATGAATGAAGTGTTGAAGGAATTCATTGGTAAGTTTGTCATTGTTTATCTGGATGACATATTGATTTTCAATAAAACAAAAGCAGAACATCTGAAGCATTGAGCTGCAGTAATGAGGAAGCTACAACAAAAGAAGTTGTTGATCAACATGAGGAAATCTTCATTTATGAAGACAGATCTCATTTACTTGGGATTTTTCATATCGGCGAATGAATTAAAGATGGATCCAAGTAAAGTGGAGGTAATTAAAAATTGGTCATCACCGAGAAATATTTTCGAGGTGAGAANCTTTGAGCAGGAAGTGTTTGTTGCTGCAGGAGTTCCGAGTCAAAACATTGGGTTTTGAAAATCTTAGGGACATGTATGCAGTGATGCAGATTTTGCAGAAGCATATGAAGCAGCTGAGAATCCAGTTCTCAGAGACAGAATCCCTTGGATAGATTATATGATCCAGGAGGGATTGTTGTTCAGAGGCAATCAACTATGTATTCCAATTTTCTCTATGAGGGAGAACCTGTTGAAGGAGAAACACAGCAGAGGCTTGGCAGGGCATTTTGGCCACGACAAGACATTTGCAAAGCTAAGAGAAGCATACTTTTGGCCAGGGATGTAGTCAGAATTTAATAGGTTTGTCGACAGATGTAGAGTTTGCCAACATTCAAAGGGCAGGAAGCAGAATGCAGGATTCTATCAATCGTTACCCATACCCGAAAGGTCGTGGGATGAAATCAGCATGGATTTCGTATTGGGATTACCAAGGATGCAAAGAGGACATGATTCGATCTTTGTGGTGGTTGACAAATTTTCCAAAATGGCACATTTCATTCCATGCCATAAAACCAGTGATGCGACTCACATCGCAAATTTGTTTTTCAAGGAGGTCGTTAGACTTCATGGTTTACCCAAAAGTATAGTATCGAACAAGGATACGAAATTCATTGGACATTTCTGGAGGACACTCTGGAAGAAGATGGGAACTAACTTGATGTTTAGTTCTACCTATCATCCACAGATGGATGGGCAAACAGAGGTGGTAAATAGAAGTCTGGGAGATTTATTAAGAAGCTTGGTGACAAAGAACCATAGCAGTTGGGACAATGTGTTGCCACAGGCAGAGTTTGCATACAATGACTCAGTGAACAGAAGCACAGGGAAAAGTCCATTTCAGGTTGTATATGGGATACAGCCGAGAGGAGTTTCCAAACTGAGGGATTCAGAGAAGATAATAACTAAGAGTGCAAGCACTGAAGAATTCTCAGAGGCGATGGAAGAACTTCACAGCAGGGTGAAGGAACGATTGTTGGAATCAAACTAGGAATATAAACGTAGAGCGGATCAACATCAGAGACAACTTCAGTTTGAAGTTGGCGATCTATTTCTTGCACATTTGAGGAAGGAAAGGTTCCCAAGGGGAACATACAACAAGCTCAAGATGAAGAAAATCGGGCCATGCAAGGTCCTAAAGAAATTCGGAGAGAATGCATATGAAATTGAATTGTCAGATGGCATTGGGATATCTCTGACATTCAATGTCTCAAAATTATATCCATATAAGGCTGAGGAAGTAGGAGTTGGAAGTGATGAACAGCCAGAAGTCCAGTGGCAGAAGTAGATGCCGATTGCAGAAAAGCCACAGATGGAATGCATACTAGACAAGTGAGTAGGTAAGAAGACCAGGAGAAAAGAATACTATGAGTACCTGGTCAAATGGAAGAACTACCCAATGGAAGATGCCAGCTGGGAGACTGAAGAAGTGATACAAAAGCATGGACAAACCGTGCAGGAGCTCATGGACAAAATCCCATGAAAGTTTTCAATCCGAGGAGTATGATGCAGGAGCATTGCCAACTCATCAAGCGAGCTAGCACATCAAGCGGGGATTAGTTGGATAAACAAACCCAAGTTTTTGAAGTGCTTTGGGATTGTAGCACAAGTTTTTAATGAAATCCATTTATGAAGGCGCACTTGTATATTGTAATGGACCTTGAGCCTTTAAGCTCTCATCCTTTGGTAGATAGTCGGCATTTAATAGACTTAATGCTGGTAGATAGGATTTTAAGTCTAGATTTGATAATTTAGAGTTCGAGAGGGAAAATGGATATAGACACCCTCATTGTGCATTGTATTATTATCAACCCAGGAGAAGAGAAGAGCAAGCAGAGAATATTGTATAAAGAACACTCATGTACAGGCATTTGAATTAATAGAAGGAAGATTTGATTCAAATTCATGGTTCGTGTTGTTTTCTCTGTGTATTGATGTTAGGCTCATGAATGTTTGCTTTCTTATTATGCATTTGTTTTGCATATGTTGTGCAAGTGATTTCCTGTTTCAACCTGAAGTTTGAAAGGGAGAAAGAATGAGGTTCAATTGTTTCTCTATCTGAGCCAGGAGATTCCTGCAAGGAGTGCAGTCGAAGTCATCCGCAAAGAGTGCGTTGATGAAGGATCAGTATTTTAACTCTTGTTCGCATTCACCCAGAAGTGAAAGTTGGTTGTTGAAGCCATACAAGGAGTGCGCAGGCTAAGAGAGGAAATCTCAGTTGTGAAGCTGAGAAGGAAACAATCGAAGACTGCTACTGCAGGAGTGCGCAGAGTCAAACAACTTCAATACTTAGACGTTGTGGAAGATTTGCCACAAGGAGTGCGTGCAAGAAGTTCTCTGAAGAACTTGAGAAGCCGAGAACAAGCTCAGAAGGTATAGACCTTTGAGTTCACCGAAGAACAAGTGCAGGGAAGTTGCCGTTGGAAGTCGGAGGAGAGCATCGCAGGTTGGCGAGTGAGAAAATGAGTCTCATGGAGAGACACTTCTTTATTTCGCAGAATCCTCAAGGGGAGAATGGACAGACGAAATCTTTGGAAGATATTTCACGAAGTTCCGAGAGTCGTTGGATCTCCCAGGAGTGCAAGGTAGTTACAGCGTAGGCGTGGAGAGGATTCAAAGCTCAGGAGGGGCAGCACTATTGATCCAAGTCGGTCAGGGCCATTGGATTGTTCACGAAATCACCTATCAGGACCTCGTGAGGAAAGTGTCCTAAGTTTGGTAAGGAGAGTTGCGATATTACAATAAGAAATGTCTTGACTACTCCAAGGATAGTGTGAATCCATAGGAGTTGGCAAGTGGACAGGTGACAACTCGCATCTTGGGAACTCGTAAGTGAAAGGGTTGAGAGATTGGTGTTAAACATCACAAGGCGCGAGGACACAAAGTGGTGAAATGGCGAGGAGGTTGTGAGCCATCCATTTGAAGAGGACAGGTGTCAGAGATCGAGAGATATTGCAAACTTGGGAGCTCGCAGGGTGAGAGCCCAAGTATTGGGTACTCAAAGCCACGAAGATGCGAGAAGGGAGGAGGTGAATAAACGTTGGATCCGGATCATGGAGGACCGTTGGATCTGCACATGGGATCATGCATTGGAGCCTTGCGAGAATAGTCTTGAGAACTTGGCCACGGAAATTGCGAAGTCGCGAGGGAGAGAGGTCGCGATTTTCAGCATCTCGGACCTTAGGAGTCGACGTGGAAGTTATTCAACCTCGCGAGTAGTGAAGTCGCGAGTGGTGAGATCGCACTAGTGCGGACGTCCTGGTAGAAGTGACGGGTGTAGACAGGTCAAGTCACACGTGTGCATCGAAGTTTCGGTACCTCGGGTATCGGAGGTTTGAGAACCAAAAGTTTAGTATCGTGAGTAGCGAGACCACGAGTAGCAAAATCCCTCAGGGAAAAGTAAGTGAGTTGACTGACCATCGATTCTCGGGGACCCGAGAACCCAGTGTTCAACCTTTGAACTCGCGAAGTCACGAGTTCCAATCCCCTGATATCTCCAGGAAGGGGACCACACGAGAGAACTGTGGGAGAAGATTTCCCAATAGAGAAATAGAAGAGCCTTAGAGTTCTTCGGGCCGAGAAGAAGAATATCCTATGAGCGGACGTGCCCAGGGTGGTGTGCGTTTGCGTCAGTCTCTCTTGCGCCGACGATATCAAATGATGCTTGGATTCATTTAATATTTGGTTTATCAACTTGAAATCTCAATTTGATACTTTCCAGTACACTTGCTAGACCTTCAGTCAAATACAAATATGAAACTTTGAATCATTAACATATCTACTAGAACATATGAAAAATAGGGTTTATGGTTTCCATGATGAATTGATGATGGAAGAAAGTGGGTGTNGCGATCTATTTCTTGCACATTTGAGGAAGGAAAGGTTCCCAAGGGGAACATACAACAAGCTCAAGATGAAGAAAATCGGGCCATGCAAGGTCCTAAAGAAATTCGGAGAGAATGCATATGAAATTGAATTGTCAGATGGCATTGGGATATCTCTGACATTCAATGTCTCAAAATTATATCCATATAAGGCTGAGGAAGTAGGAGTTGGAAGTGATGAACAGCCAGAAGTCCAGTGGCAGAAGTAGATGCCGATTGCAGAAAAGCCACAGATGGAATGCATACTAGACAAGTGAGTAGGTAAGAAGACCAGGAGAAAAGAATACTATGAGTACCTGGTCAAATGGAAGAACTACCCAATGGAAGATGCCAGCTGGGAGACTGAAGAAGTGATACAAAAGCATGGACAAACCGTGCAGGAGCTCATGGACAAAATCCCATGAAAGTTTTCAATCCGAGGAGTATGATGCAGGAGCATTGCCAACTCATCAAGCGAGCTAGCACATCAAGCGGGGATTAGTTGGATAAACAAACCCAAGTTTTTGAAGTGCTTTGGGATTGTAGCACAAGTTTTTAATGAAATCCATTTATGAAGGCGCACTTGTATATTGTAATGGACCTTGAGCCTTTAAGCTCTCATCCTTTGGTAGATAGTCGGCATTTAATAGACTTAATGCTGGTAGATAGGATTTTAAGTCTAGATTTGATAATTTAGAGTTCGAGAGGGAAAATGGATATAGACACCCTCATTGTGCATTGTATTATTATCAACCCAGGAGAAGAGAAGAGCAAGCAGAGAATATTGTATAAAGAACACTCATGTACAGGCATTTGAATTAATAGAAGGAAGATTTGATTCAAATTCATGGTTCGTGTTGTTTTCTCTGTGTATTGATGTTAGGCTCATGAATGTTTGCTTTCTTATTATGCATTTGTTTTGCATATGTTGTGCAAGTGATTTCCTGTTTCAACCTGAAGTTTGAAAGGGAGAAAGAATGAGGTTCAATTGTTTCTCTATCTGAGCCAGGAGATTCCTGCAAGGAGTGCAGTCGAAGTCATCCGCAAAGAGTGCGTTGATGAAGGATCAGTATTTTAACTCTTGTTCGCATTCACCCAGAAGTGAAAGTTGGTTGTTGAAGCCATACAAGGAGTGCGCAGGCTAAGAGAGGAAATCTCAGTTGTGAAGCTGAGAAGGAAACAATCGAAGACTGCTACTGCAGGAGTGCGCAGAGTCAAACAACTTCAATACTTAGACGTTGTGGAAGATTTGCCACAAGGAGTGCGTGCAAGAAGTTCTCTGAAGAACTTGAGAAGCCGAGAACAAGCTCAGAAGGTATAGACCTTTGAGTTCACCGAAGAACAAGTGCAGGGAAGTTGCCGTTGGAAGTCGGAGGAGAGCATCGCAGGTTGGCGAGTGAGAAAATGAGTCTCATGGAGAGACACTTCTTTATTTCGCAGAATCCTCAAGGGGAGAATGGACAGACGAAATCTTTGGAAGATATTTCACGAAGTTCCGAGAGTCGTTGGATCTCCCAGGAGTGCAAGGTAGTTACAGCGTAGGCGTGGAGAGGATTCAAAGCTCAGGAGGGGCAGCACTATTGATCCAAGTCGGTCAGGGCCATTGGATTGTTCATGAAATCACCTATCAGGACCTCGTGAGGAAAGTGTCCTAAGTTTGGTAAGGAGAGTTGCGATATTACAATAAGAAATGTCTTGACTACTCCGAGGATAGTGTGAATCCATAGGAGTTGGCAAGTGGACAGGTGACAACTCGCATCTTGGGAACTCGTAAGTGGAAGGGTTGAGAGATTGGTGTTAAACATCACAAGGCGCGAGGACATAAAGTGGTGAAATGGCGAGGAGGTTGTGAGCCATCCATTTGAAGAGGACAGGTGTCAGAGATCGAGAGATCTCGCAAACTTGGGAGCTCGCAGGGTGAGAGCCCAAGTATTGGGTACTCAAAGCCACGAAGACGCAAGAAGGGAGGAGGTGAATAAATGTTGGATCCGGATCATGGAGGACCGTTGGATCTGCACATGGGATCATGCATTGGAGCCTTGCGAGAATAGTCTTGAGAACTTGGCCACAAAAATTGCGAAGTCACGAGGGAGAGAGGTCGCGAGTTTCAGCATCTCGGACCTTAGGAGTCGACGTGGAAGTTATTCAACCTCGCGAGTAGTGAAGTCGTGAGTGGTGAGATCGCAATAGTGCGGAAGTCCTGATAGAAGTGACGGGTGTAGACAGGTCAAGTCACATGTGTGCATCGAAGTTTCGGTTCCTAGGGTATCGGAGGTTTGAGAACCAAAAGTTTGGTATCGTGAGTAGCGAGACCACGAGTAGCAAAATCCCTCAGGGAAAAGTAAGTGAGTTGACTGACCATCGGTTCTCNCTCTATTTTGCAAGTTGCAACTTGCTGAGAGCACAAACTCTCTGTTTTTCTCTAGCACCCACTAGAAGGAAGCACCAACTCCCTGGTTTCTCTAGCACCAACTAGAAGGAAGCATCAACTCCTTGTGTTCAAGCACCCTCTTGAACCTCTGAGGACACCAGTCCTCCCTAGAACCTCCCAACCACCTTGGATTATGAATATGAAATACTGAAACCTATTACAGTGATATAGTGTTCAATAACAACTTACCAGTCTCGTCACTGTTCTGCAAGATTTTGCTACTCAGACTTCCTCACTATCTTCCAGCATGCATCCGCTGCCCATTCTGTTCTTCTATTTTTTTTCTCTTATGCTCTGTGTGCCATGTCCATTCATTGCACAGTTCTTCTTCTGCTCTTTTCAGCTGTTGTACTCTGATCCTTCTTCATGCATGAGTCACCTTCAACAACATCCATGGCAATACCACCAACAACAGCAGCCACATCTCTTCTTTGTACTCTGTATTTATAGATTTTGTGCATGTAATGCGTGCAATTCCTCTGCATACTCACATCATGCCAATATCCTCCACAAATCGAGTGTTATATCTGATCTTCATCGTGACTCTTCAACTTCTCTGGCTGTTTTTCCACTCATTCAGCATCACTGTATGTTATCCTGAGATTCCTCAGCCCCTCTGGCAGTTGAGACTCTTTGTCTTCTTTGTTACAGACGATCTCACCTTCTCTGTTCCAGTTACAAGCTTTGATGCTCATCCAGCTGTCAATCGCCTCCATGAGCATCTTCATCCCTCTTGAAGATTCCCAGAGACTCTTCATCTCCTCTGTCAATCAACCCGAAGTGTCTTTGAGTCCTCTGGCAGAAACCATTAGTGGTTTCTGGAAATTACACTGTGACGTGCAACGTTATCCCTCCGATTATACTCAGATTCACCTGCATCATTGGATTAACTCTAATGGGTTCTTGTGTTATTTACCCATTTCGCACTTTCGCAATTCAGAGATTCTGTGATGAGACATATTGAGTCTCCATGTCACGAGTTTCTAAACTCCAAAACGGAGATTTTCTAATCTATCTCCTTCCTCTATATGACCATGGCCATGACCAAGTGCTTATGCAAAAAGTGATTTTCACGAATTTGCATTTTGTGAGTCTGGAGATGAGGCATCTTGACTCTCCAAGTCGTGATCCCCGAAACCCCGAAATGGAGCTTATCTGAACTGACTCCTTCCCTTCTCATGACCATCGACGATGACCATAGGCTATGCCAAAAAGGCACTTTATATTTCACAAGTTTATAAACTTCATTGAGTATGATTGATGGTTGAAATCTCCATAGATCTGACGGTCCAAATCTTATCGCGATATCGAATCTCACGAGTTTACACACCAGGCTCCGTTGACTCCAAGTAAGTGACTTTTCCTATGAGTCGACGGTCCAGATATGATCTTAATTCAATCACTCAGATCATCTCACGAGTTTAGTGGTTATGTTTCTTGCCTCTCTAAGTCACGATAGGCAAAGCTCCGAGATGGAGCTAGATCAACGATTCAGATCACACCTTGATCTGATAGCTGTGATTAAATCATTATTTCGCATCTCGCGAGTTTGATATTTATGTTTCTTTCCTCTCCATGTCATGAGTTTCGAAACTCTGAGATGAAGTTGGATCAATGGTCCAAAACAAAACCTTGATCTGATGGCTGCAATTAAATCACGATTTCGCATATCACGATTTCAATGGTCATGTTACTTGCCTCTCCAAGTCGCAAGTCACAAAGCTCCGAGATGGAGCTGGATCAATAGTCCATAACAAACCTCGATTGGACGGCTGTGATTAAATCTCGATTTCTCATATCGCGATTTCAGTGGTTATGTTACTTTCCTCTCCAAGTCGCGATTCACGAAACCCTGAAATGGCGTGGGATCAACATTCCCAATCAACACTTGATCTGACGGTCATCGAGAATTGTAAATGGGATCTAGCGATCAGAAATGTTGCTTCTGCTCCTAAGCTTACTTTGTTCCTCTTACTATGATCTTGCCATCGATGATCTACCAACAATCCTCTGCACTATCTCTTCTGAGCTTACTATAATCTTCTCTACAGCGTCTTCTCATAATGCCCATCTATTACATACTTTCTATACTCATGCCATCTTCATTGTTGTACTTGCCATCAATGACAAGCATTCGTTGTCTATTAAATATTTNATCTGCAAGAGTTTGTATCATCCATAAAATTTGTGTGCAGCAAGTAGCGGGAGCAATGTATTCTGCCTCTGTAGTGGATAATGAAATGGATCCTTGCTTTTTACTAAGCCATGAAACTAATGAGTCACCCAGAAATAATGCTCCTCCACTGATGCTTTTTCTCTCATCAACAAAGTTTGCCCAATCTGCATCTGAATAAGTAGTTAACTGGAAATTTTGATTTCTAGGATACCACAGACCATAAGTCATTGTTCCTTTCAAATACTTGAATATCCTTTTGACATCTTGAAAATGACTCTGTTTAGGTGTAGCCTTATATCTTCCTACCATTCCTATAGCATGCATTATTTCTAGGCTAGATGTTGTGATGTACAGCAGGCTTCCTATCATTGATCGATATGAGCTTTGATCAACATTAGGTGAATCATCATCCTTGCTTAGTTTACATCCAGTTACCATAGGTGTACCCACAAGTTTAGAATCTTCCATTTGAAACCTTTTTAGCATTTCTCTTAGATATTTTTCTTGAGAAATGAACATCCCTTCAGGCCTCTGAGTAATTTGCAGACCAAGAAAAAATGACAGTTCTCCTATCATAGACATTTCAAATTCAGACTNTCTAATCTTGCTACGGGTGCAAATGTTTCATCAAAATCTAGTCCTTCTATCTGAGCATAGCCTTTACAGACTAACCTTTCTTTGTTCCTAATAACTTTTCCTTTCTCATTCAACTTATTCTTAAACATCCATTTGGAGCCAATGACGGTTTTACCTTCAGGTCTTTGAACCATCTCCCACGTATTGTTTTTCTCAATCTGATCAAGTTCTTCATTCATTGCTTTAACCCGGTGGTCATATTTGTTGGCTTCATTAAAATTCTTGGGTTCCATCATGGATATGAAGGCCATATGAGATTGTTCAGTGTTTTTTATTATCTTTCTTCTGGTTTGTACACCTTTGTCTTTTTCTCCAATTATCTAACTTGCAGGATGATTCTTTTGAATGATTCTGGAGGAGGAATTTGTAGTTGACTATTGATTTGAGTCTGTCTAAGTGTCTGAGTCTTCATCTGATTGAGAGTCTTCATTTTCTAATTCTTGGACCTGTTCATCTTCAGCTTTAGCCGTGTCTTCTATAGAAGACTCAATACTATACACCTCTCTTGTTGGGATTCCTTCATCAATTTTTACATCAATACAGTCAACCATTTTATGCAGCCTCTTATTATAGCATCTATATTCTTTACTATTTGTAGCATACTAAGAAGATACCTTCATCATCCTTGTCATCATATTTGTGGAGGGTCTCATCATTATTCTTTATGTAGCATTTACTCCTAAAGACTCTAAAGTGTTTGATTGAGGCAGGTCTTCCAAACCATAGTTCATAAGGTGTCTTGTCACTTTGTGGTCTAAGGTGGGCCTTGTTAAGAACATGGACTGCTGTGTGTATTGCTTCTACCCAGTAGGTTTGACCAATGTTCTTCTCATTCATCATTGACCTGGCCATTTCCTGCACTGTTCTATTTTGCCTCTCAACAACTCCATTTTGTTGTGGAGCTCTTGGGATTGTGTATTCTCTCTTGATCCCATGTTCAACACGGAATTCGTTGAATTCTCTTGACATAAAATTTCCTCCCTGATCTGATCTTACTGCCTTTAACCTCTTGCCTATTTGAGTCTCTATTAAATCTTTAAATATTTTAAACTTCTCAAATGCTTCGGCTTTTTCTTTGAGAAAGGCAACCCAAGTAAATCTGGAATAATCATCGATAATCAGCATGAAGTAGTTTTCTTTCCCTGTGCCTTCCTATNAGTTTCTCTAGCACCAACTAGAAGGAAGCACCAACTCCTTGTGTTCAAGAACCCACTTGAACATCTGAGGACACTAGTCCTCCCTAGCACCTCCCAACCACCCTAGATTATGAATATGAAATATTGAAACCTATTACAGTGATATAGTGTCCAATAACAGCTTACCAATCTCATCACTATTCTGCAAGATTTTGTTACTCAAACTTCCTCACTGTCTTCCAGCATGCATCTGCTGCCCATTCTGTTCTTCTGTTTCTTTTTTATGCTTTTTGTGCCATGTCCATTTGCTGCACAGTTCTTCTTCTGTTCTTTTTAGCTGTTGTACTCTAATCCTTCTTCATGCATGAGTCACCTTCAACAACTTCCACAGCAATACCAGCAACAACAACAGCCACATCTCTTCTTTGTACTCTGTATATATATATATATTGTGCATGTAATGTGTGTAATACCTCTGCATACTCAAACCGCGTCGATATCCTCCACAACTCGAGTGCTCTGTCTGATCATCATCATGACTCTTCAGCTTCTCTAGTTGTTTTTCCACTCGTTCAGCATCATTGTATGTTATCCAAAGATTCCTCAGCCTCTCTAGCAGTTGAGACTCTTCGTCTTCTCTATGACAAACAAGCTCACCTTCTCTGTTCTAGTTACAAGCTTCAATGCTCATCCAGTTGTCAATCACCTCCACGAGCATCTTCATCCCTCTTAAAGATTCCCAGAGACTCTTCATCTCCTCTGTGAATCACCCCGAAGTGTCTTTGAGTCCTCTGGTAGAAACCATCAGTGGTTTCTTGAAGTTACACTGTGACGTGCAATGGTATCCCTCCGATTATACTCAGATTCACCTACATCATTGGATTAACTCTAATGGGTTCCTTTTTTATTTACCCGTTTCGCACTTTCACAATTCAGAGATTTTGCGATGAGACATCTTGAGTCTCCATGTCACGAGTTCCGAAACTATAAAACAGAGATTTTCTAAGCTAGCTCCTTCCTCTATATGACCATGGACATGACCAAGCGCTTATGCAAAAAGTGATTTTCATGAATTTTCATTTCGTGAGTCTGGAGATGAGGCATCTGGACTCTCCAAGTCGTGATCCCTGAAACCCCAAAATGGAGCTTATCTGAACTGACTCCTTCCCTTCTCATGACCACCGGCGGTGACCATAGGCTGTGTGAAAAAGGTGCTTTATATTTCACAAGTTTATAAACTTCATTAAGTCTAATCGACAATTGAAATCTCCATATATCCGACAGTCCAGATCTTATCGCAATCTCGCATCTCGTGACTTTCCACACCAAGATCCATTGACTCCAAGTCAGCGACTTGTCCTATGATTCGACGGTCCAGATATGATCTTAATTCAATGGCTTAGATCATATCAAGATTTCGCATCTCGCGAGTTCAGTGGTTATGTTTCTTACCTCTCCAAGTCACGATAGGCAAAGCTCCGAGATGGAGTCGGATCAACGGTTCAGATCACACCTTGATCTGAGGGCTGCGATTAAATCATGATTTCGCATCTCGCGAGTTTGATAGTTATGTTTCTTACCTCTCCATGTCATGAGTCATGAAAATCTGAGATGAAGCTGGATCAATGGTCCATAACAAAACTTTGATCTGATGGTTGCGATTAAATCATGATTTCAATGGTCATGTTACTTCCCTCTCCAAGTCGTGAGTCACAAAGCTCTGAGATGGAACTGGATCAACGGTCCAGAACAAACCTCAATCGAATGGCTATGATTAAATCATGATTTCTCATATTGTGATTTCATTGGTTATGTTACTT
>JZKD02S0637212.1:14787-41870 GCA_000966675.3 Picea glauca
AACAAGTAATGGAAAAAGAAGCTTGCATTACTTAATATGAAAATGAGAAGCTTGAGTACAAAGTCTGAAAGAGTCTCCAAAGTCGAACCTCTAGTCATTCAAAACAATAGACTTTTATAGTCTTTACAAAGCAATTTTAGATCCTAAGAAACTGGATCTAAAATACTAAATATAGAATAAAATTAAAACAGTTCTCAAGTCATAGGATTACATCCTAACTCATAGGAATCAAATCCTAATCATAATTTGTGATCTTCAGCATTCCTCAGCAGCTTCAGCAATCTCTAACATGCTCAACAACCTTCAAGGGGATGACAAGGCACTTGATATTTCCCTTTGACATCTGGGCAGTATGTTTAACTAAAAATAGAAAAACTCTTTAGCCTTTATATCCTTTGCATCGAATTCTAAAACTTTAAAAGAGAGAGTGATCTCTATCTCTTTTAACTTTATCATTCATTCAAAATCTTCCTCAGATGATTTGGCAGTGAAAACATTTGATCTGAGCGAAAATACAATCATTATGCCTATCTCTATGCTTTCGGTGGCTTGCGAGCAAAAATTTACAATGATTAAGCCACTGAAAGCCATGTTTTCGGGTGCTAAAGATGCCTGTGCAAACCCGACTAGCCACCAGAAAGTTAGTCTTTGTAAAACTTTTATATGGACTGATACAATTGAATCAAAATCATTTGGGGACTGGCTCATTTCTTGCTCCTCATATGAACTTTATTAAACCATTCATTATCAATTTGTCGTCTTTATCTGGTTCAACAACTTAAATCATCACCTTTCATCTTATTACAGGATATGTCAGGATTGTTGCTATTGTCTTTGATAGTGCACCCAATAAGAATGTAGAAAATGTCGAGATGATGATTGGAGAAGACTCTAGTGTAACTGAGTCATTATGTTTCTCTTTTGTGCCATAAACAACCTCTATTTCAGTTGCTCAACTAATGTATATTGTATAGCAGGGTTTGATGTCAGTAGTAGAGAAATACCAAACCCATTGAATGCCTCTTTTCAATAACCCTCAATAAGAGTTTGCCAAAGTCCCTTTGATTTCCCAAAATCACTAGTTTGCATCTGAGAAGAAGCTGTGTCCAGTGGTTGTGTTATCACAACAGTGAAAGCTCCTGTTGCAGCAGCTACAACCAAATTTTCCTTTGTTCCCATATACTTGTTCCTACTTTGTTTCAAGTAAAATCTCTTAAAGAAACTATAGCTATAAAAGTAAATAGATTGAGATATAAATGATTGTAAATTTTTAATGTCGAGGCCCTGAAACAATGAATGAATTTGCCTTGTGGAAACTACCTCCCACAATACATCACATAGATGTTTGTATTTCTCTGTAGTGCTCGGCTCCTTCAAAAACTGGAAGATCTCGGTGTAGCTTTTCAACTGCAGGAAATGATAATTGTTAGGTGTATCACCAAGGTGAACCCTAAACATATGCTTCCTTGTCGTCCGATCAGGTAGAGGAATATATATTCGTTTTTCAAAGGCCTCCTAATATCCTGCTAAAGAGCATATGGAGTATTCAATCCACTTCAGTTGCAATAGCCTTTGCCAAGTACGACTTCCCTTTTGAGTTTTGAAATCTTCTGGCATCTGCAATTTTGAATGGGCGAACTCGGCCCTGTCAAAACCCTATGAAGACATCATGTTGTTGATTTGGCTACATCTGTGGCCTAGTTTGTAGCTTGATCCATGGCTTTATCTTTGAAATGAATCATTGCTTGTGTGTCGATTTGGTGACCGTAAGACACACAAATCTTTTCAGCTGGGCACATGGCTTTAACGTTTGTTGTGATACCTTCATGTTTTTCTAAGACAGATCTAGAATCAAGCGACCAACACTGGTATATCTATAATATCGGGGTTGATACCTTCAAACTATGCATACATTTGGCCATAATTCAGTACATGCAAAACTTGTTATTGTCACCCTAATATCTGGAAACTGATTTCTATATTCGACAGCTGGAGAAAATCTCATCTTGGTGTTTAGTGCTGAGATTTGATGTCGATTTGTATATTGACTCATAGATTGGCTACATAGCTTAGCTTGTGGGTTCATAAAACCTGAGAGATCTTTAGCATGAGAATTAGCCTAATGGCTTAGTATGAGAATTAAACATGTGGCTTGGCTCGTGACTTGACTTTGTATTTCCACTCATGACTTGGTTCTCTAGACTTGGTATGTTGTCATATGACTTGAGTCTTGGCTTAAATCATAACATGTGAATTGGGACTTGGACCTGTGGGTCCTTATATTTTGGTTAAAAAGGAAAACCTGAGAGGTAGGTTAAGTAAAAGTAACAAATTTCAAATGCATATAGAGCTTAAAATATGAATAGACTTAAGCATAGGGAAAAAAGCATATATTTGGATTAAGGGCTTAGGTCACTTAGCACACACCACTCTCATTTTGATAATTTTTTATAAAAGCTCAATAAACAACACATCCAAATCAAAAATGTCGAGTAGGATTTATCATTTTTTGATTTTGCAGGTCAATATGGCAGATCCAAAGACCTTCTGGACAATGATGAGGCATGTCAAGGTTTGATGGAAGATCAAAGCTCATGACAATTTGCCAAAGATCAAAACTTTAAAAAAATTTAATGTAAATAATCTCAAAACACTTTCAAATTTTAAAAGACAAATTTGAGTGCTAACATCTAGCTCCACCTAGGATGGAGACCTCCCTGTGAGGCTCCAATAACCTAGCAAACCTTCTTCCTTTACTATTGTGCATGGAGTCATCTGGCTTGTGCAACTGATCCCATGAAAACTTTGCAACCTGCTCCGCTTTCTTAACAAACCAACAACTGGAAAACAATCTATCTGCTCAATGACAAGCTTATTCTTCTGCCTATTCCTACATTAACACATTGCACTGCTTCTTAATCATGTGAAATCACACTTCCAACCAAGCCATTTAAGAAAATGATTCACGATAACATCCTTGATCTAGACCCGAAAAGTAATGGAATGCTTAGAATGCACAAATGCATTTTAAAAGGATGACAGAACCATCCTTCTTCTGACAGAAATATTTTGACATTTATGTTTCTCATAGATTCCAAATAATCGGCAATAGGGTCATCAAAACCATAAGGGAATACCTCTTTATGCTATTGTTCCAACTGAAAGTTGAAGTACTTATGATGATGGCTTTTAGTGATCTCATATTTAACTCTATGATGCTTCTCTATCGGAGGAAAATGTATGATGAACTATTGATCTAGAATTTTCATCTCATTATCTTCCTCCTTATATATACGACAATCTCCCCTTGTCTGACAATCTGAAAGTTGAAGGCTTTCCATAGTATTTGCAGCAGATTCAAAATTGTCATCTGCTGATATATCAATCTGTTGATCATGCTTTGGGTTTTCAAATGGAAAGATCTAATCTTCATGACAACCCAATATAGTGAATGCATTTGGTACAACATCAAAATCATCTATATAATGGTTAACAACTTGAAGATCATCAATATCTCGATCACAATGATAGGTGTCCTCTATTGCAGCATACTCTTGATGGATATCTGAATCTGTAGTCAATAAATGAAATTCATGACAACATTCGGGATATAGAATATCAACTGAAAATATTTCTTTTCAAAACAAATGAAAGGCAGCATGAAAATCTACCAAAGAGCTAATACTGGCAACAGGGAGTGACCAGTACCAATCACGAGAAATCCCCTCTAATGAAAACCCGAAGAGCTTGATCTGAACATTCTCATGCACAATTTGCAATCGATGATTGAAATCATAAAAATCTAGCAAATGTTCAGTTGGCACTTCCCACTCTTCTCCTCGAAATCTGGGAATACTATGTTCCCATTCATCTCTATTAGGCACTAGATTAGGGAAACCAACAATCTTTGAAAAATCACAGAAATCATACCTCTTGTTCATTACAAACCAATGGAGGTGTCAATAGATTTATGAACAATGGATTCTCCACTGAATTTTTCCTTCATAGAGTCACCAGATAGTTGTTTACAAAAGATATAATGCCCAGCCTTTGTCTATCATCAAAGACTAGAACTATGTCGTCTCCTAGGGAAACTTTGTTTCAAACTCCTTTCCCTGGCAACGGTGCCAATTTGTTATCTCTCCAGGAAAGTCTACTAGGTTGTATCTCATAGATGCCTGGTAACTTAACTAATATCTCAATGATTCACTCAAATGGATCAAGTCGAATGACTAAATCAAACCTCACTCACTCAAGACATGCATAAATATACTTAGATTCACAAGGCTTTCAACTACTACTGTTCAGAGAGTTTGTAAATAAGTGGATGTGTGGAGAATCCTTACTATACCAGCAAAATCATACAATAAACATATATGAATGATCGATTACAATAAGTAWATAATACTTGCAATTCTAACTCATCAATGCAAAGACAGGATGATAGCTATCAGGCATTAGACAAACGTGGATAACATGAATATAACATTCAAGTGCAAGTAYAGACTAGATAAGAAGATGGGAATCTGAACAAGTAATGGCAAAAGAAGCTTGTATTACTTAATATGAAAATGAGAAGCTTGAGTACAAAGTCTGAAAGAGTCTCCAAAGTCAAACCTCTAGTCATTCAAAACAATAGACTTTTATAGTATTTACAAAGCAATTTCAGATCCTAAGAAACTGGATATAAAATACTAAATATAGAATAAAATTAAAATAGTTCTCAAGTCATAGGATTACATCCTAACTCAAAGGAATCAAATCCTAATCATAATTTTTGATCTTCATCATTCCTCGGCAACTTCAGCAATCTCTGACACGCTCAACAACCTTCAAGGGATGACAAGGCACTTGATATTTCCCTTTGACATTTGGGTAGTATGTTTAACTAAAAATAGAAAAACTCTTCAGCATTTATATCCTTTGCATCAACTTCTAAAACTTTAAAAGAGAGAGTGATCTCTATCTCTTTTAACTTTATCATTCATTTAGAATCTTCCTCGGATGATTTGGCAGTGAAAACATTTGATCTGAGAGAAAATACAATCATTATGCATGTCTCTATGCTTTCAGTGGCTTGCGAGCCAAAATTTACAGTGATTAAGCCATTGAAAGCCATGTTTTCGGGTGCTAAAGATGCCTGTGCAAACCCGACTAGACACCAGAAAGGCATTCTTTGTAAAACTTTTATATGGACTGATACAATTGAATCAAAATAATTTGGGGACTAGCTCATTCCTTGCTCCTCATATGAACTTTATTAAACCATTCATTATCAGTTTGTCGTCTTTATCTAGTTCAACAACTTAAATCATCACCTTTCATCTTATTACAGGATATGTCAGGATTATTGCTATTGTCTTTGACAGTGCACCCCATACGAATGTAGAAAATGCTGAGATGACGATTGGAGAAGACTCTAGTGTAATTGAGTCATTATGTTTCTCTTTTGTGCCATAAACAACCTTTGTTTCAGTTGCTCAACTAATGTATATTGGATAGCAGAATTTGATGTTAGTAGTAGAGAAATACCAAACCCATCGAATGCCTCTTTTCGAGAACCCTCAATAAGAGTTTTCCAAAGTCCCTTTGATTTCCCAAAATCACTAGTTTGAATTTGAGCAGAAGTTGTGTCCAGTGGTTGTGTTATCACAACAGTGAAAGCTCCTATTGCAGCAGCTACAACCAAATTTTCCTTTGTTCCCATATAATTGTTCCTACTTTGTTTCAAATAAAATATCTTAAAGCAACTATAGCTATAAAAGTAAATAGATTGATATATAAATGATTGTAAATTTTTAATGTCGAGGCCCTGATACAATGAATGAATTTTCCTTGTGGAAACTGCCTCCCACAATACATCACATAGATGTTTGTATTTCTCTATTCGTAGTAAGTGCTCAGCTCCTTCAACAACTAGAAGACCTTGGTGTGGCTTTTCAACTGCAGGAAATGATAATTGTTAGGTGTATCACCAAGGGGAACCTTGAACATATGCTTCCTTTCCTTCAGATCAGGTAGAGGAATATAGATTTGTTTGTCAACCACCTCCTAATAGCCTACTCCAGAGCATATGGAGTATTGAATCTACTTCGGTTGCAATAGCCTTTGCAAGTACGACTTCCCTTTCGAGTTTTGAAATCTTCTAGCATCTGCAATTTCGAATGGGCGAACTCGACCCTATCAAAACCCTATGAAGACATCATGCTATCAATTTGGCTAAGTGTGTGGCTTAGTTTGTGGCTTGATCCACGGCTTTAGCTTTGAAATGACTCATTGCTTGTGTATCGATTTGGTGACCGTAAGACACCCAAATATATTCAGTTGGGCGCATGTCATTAACGTTTGTTGTGATACCTTCACGTTTTGCTAAGACAGATCTGGAATATAGCGACCAACACTGGTATCTATGTAATATCAGCGTTGATACCTTCAACCTATGCTGACATTTGGCCATAATTCAGTACATGCAAAACTTGTTATTGTCACCCTGATATCTGAAAACTGATTTCTATATTCAAAAGCTGGAGAAAATCTCATCTTGGCATTCAGTGTTGAGCTTTGATGTCGATTTGTAGATTGACTCATAGATCGGCTACATAGATTAGCTCATGGGTTCATAAAACCTTAGAGATCTTTAGCATGAGAATTAGGCTAATGGCTTAGTATGAGAATTAAACATGTGGCTTGGCTTGTGGCTTGACTTTGTATGTCCACTCGTAACCTAACTCATGACTTGGTGCTCTAGGCTTGGTATGTTTTCATATGACTTGAGTCTTAGCTTAAATCATAGCATGTGAATTGGGACTTGGACCTGTGGGTCCTTATCTTTTGGTTAAAAAGGAAAACCCTAGAGGTAGGTTAAGTAAAAGTAACAAATTGCAAATGCATGTAGAGCTTAAAATATGAATAGACTTGGGCATAGGGAAAAAAGAATAGGTTTGGATTAAGGGCTTAGGTCACTTAGCACACACCACTCCTGTTTTGATAATTTTTTATAAAAACTCAATAAACACTAGGAACACATCCAAATAAAAAATCTCGGGCAGGATTTATCATTTTTTGATTTTGCAGGTCAATATGGCAGATCCAAAGACCTTATGGACAATGATGAGGTATATCAAGGTTTGATGGAAGATCAGAGCTCATGACAATTTGCCAAAGATAAAAAATTTGACAAAATTTAATGTAAATATGCTCAAAATACTTTCAAATTTTAAAAGACAAATTTGAGTGCTAATAGACACCTTAGAGATAGCAAAGCAGTTGACACCAATATAGCTCAACCCCGACTACATGTAAAAGGCATCTAGTGATCATATTTTGGACATAGAGATCAAGGGCACACGACTACAAAGGATCCATCTTTATCGAGTTGTCAAAGCAGGGAAGCTCCTGCACCAAGACAAGTGACTCACCCGGGGCCAAATTCAACAAAAATTTCCTCATCTGATGGGGTAAATCAATGCAATGGATACCATTGCTTCCTAAGCGAGCAGGATTGATCCAGATGGATTTCTTTGTCCTCCCACCTATTGCAACTAGTTCATTTTGGCAGTTTTCTAGTTTGGCAGTGTTTTACCTAGTTTTTGGGTCCCTGACTTGCGGGGCCATTTTGAGGCCCTAAACAACGTTTTTAGGGCTTGCCACAATCAGAAGAGCTTTCTTAGATAGGGAAAAATGTGTATTCCTTAGATAGACGTTTCCAACGGGCTATCGTGTCCCTAAAACAAATATCGTATGCAAAAGTTACAACCCCAGGAAGTTGATGTACTAATTTACCCAAATAGGGCCCACATGACTTTTGGTGCTTCATCTCTTAAGGTTAGGTTTTTGGATTTCTATGGTTTTTGACATTCCTTTTTATTGTAAAAAGGCCTTCAGAGCTTCATTGTAATCATATTCTTGTGAATGAGCATGGTTGTCACATCTCTTCTCAAAGATAAGTTGCCACCATTCTAGCAAGCTTGTTTTCCGTTGCATTTTACAGTTTCATCTTACTTCCCTATTGAATAGAAAACCAATTTTATTGTATCTCTGTTATTTTGTGTTAAGCATATTTTAATAATCTATATTCATCTTGTTCTTTTCATAAATCCAGATCATGCTAATAAAGTTGGGGCCACTCAGATGCCTCATGTCCACAAGAATGAAGCACAGTGGTGACTGCAGCCATGGGAGGTCGATTGAGGCAGTCAGTGACACAATTTTTTCTCCCTATCTTATATTTGATGTTGAGATGGAACTATTGGAGGTAGGTGGACCACTTTTGATGGTGATCGTTCTGTAACTTCCCCTTTGTCTGTATGAACTGTAGAGCCTTGTGATCATTTTGGATGATCATCTCCTTTCCCAAAATGTAATGTTTACATTGATGACATCCTTGTACAATGGAATAAATTTTATTGTCATAGGTGGGGTATTTCCGGATAGTATATGAGAGTGTCTCACTATGGTATGCCACCAGATGACCATGTTGAGTGAGAACTGTGCCTACAACATAGTCAGATGCATCAGTCTCAATCTCCAACAGTTGTTGCAGATCAAGCAAGGAGATTACTGGAGTTGAGCACAAGCGATGCTTCAAATCATCAAATGTGCATTTTTGTTCATTCCACCACACGAAAGTTTCCCTGCCACCGCCCTTGGTCACGTGGCTGAGGGGCCACGCAATATGGGAGAATCCCAACACAAACTATTGGTAGAAATTCATCAATCCCAAGAAGATTTGAAGCTCAGTTAGTGTGGTTAGGGATAGACAGTCATGGATGACTTGTATATTAGTGGTATCAACATGTACCCCATGCTCATCAACATTTTAGCCCAATTATTGGACCATGTTCATGCCAAAGGAACATTTTTCCAAGTTGGCATATAGTTTGTGATTCCACAGACTGCTCAAAACTTGTTGAATATGACGCATGTGCTCCTCCCAAGCTCTTCTGAAGATGAGGATGTCGTCCAAATATACCACCACAAAATATTTGGTGAAGGGTCTCAATACATCATCCATCAACCTCATGAAAGTGGTTGGTGAATTTGTTAGGCCAAAGGGCATGACCAACCATTCAAAGAGACCTTATTTAGATTTGAAGTTGTCTTCCATACATCAGTTGGTTCGATGGGAACCTGGTGGTAGCCAGAATTTAGGTCAATATTGTTGAATAACTTTTCCCCCTTGAGTTGGTCAAGGAGGTCATCAATCCTGGGAATTGGGTACCAGTTTCTTAATGTGATTGTGTTTAATGCTATGTAATCAATACATATTTGCCAGGTATTGTCCTTATTCTACACCAGTACAATTGAGCTTCTGTAAGGGGAGGAGTTGGGTCTGATGTGCCCCTTTTGAAGAATCTCTTGGATATGATGCTTGATTTTGTCATTTTCCATCAGTGAGCGACGATAGACTAGTCCATTAGGCAAAGGTGCACCGGAGGTTAGATCAATTGGATGCTTGACTTGGAAGTGCGTCGGTACCCCTGTGGGTGAGGAGAATATGTCTCTATACTCTTCCATGATCCCGTCCACTTTCTTCTGCTACAAAGAGAGACTTTTTGTAGAGGCCATGGATGTGGTGGCGACCTTTTTCTTACTATGTGCATGGATCACAAAGAAGAAAAACTTCCCGGTATGTGAAATGACCTTACTATATTTATTAGCAGAGATTAAAGAAATAGTGGTAGGCAACACTACCTATGGTATCCTATACAATTGTCTACCCAAATTAATAATAACACTACGGTGTCTAAACTCATACATAGCATGACACTTCCAAAAATATTGTTGTCCTAAGAGAACATTACAAACTTCAAGGGGATCAATATCACACAATACCTCACCTTTGAAGGGCTTGATGACATAGGGAAGATAACATTGTTGGTTGAAACGGAGATCTCTTCCTTGATGAAGCCAACCAATGGTGTAGGGCTACGGGTACGATGTTGTCGGAAATTCCAGCTGCTTGATGACCTATACTAATATTAGGTTCTTCTGACTATCGCTATTGACAATAAAATGAAGTGGAGCCCCCTTTACCCACATCTGTGAGTGAAAGTGGCATTCCCCTTCCTCTAGTTCTTCTGGTTCACTTGGTTGGAATTTGGTGGTAGTGACAGTGGCACTAGGTTCATCATCGATAATCCACTTCCCTCCTTCTAGATTTGATTCAAAATCAGAAACGACCTCTGACTCGAAAGCCTTCAGCTCGGTCACAAGTGACTTCTTGGAGCGACATTCTTCAGTGTTTTGCCAAGGGCTTTTATGGTATTTACACCATTTTATCATGTCCTTTTTCATCTTCTCATTTTCCTTCTTATGTTGCAGATTGGAATGGTTGTCCTAAGAGTGGCGATCTTTGCTTTGTCCCTTGCTGTGTGGATTGGGGCCGCATTTTCCCTGCTTCAACTATGAGAATTTTTCATATCCAAACTCTCGCCTCTTCTACTTAAATTTTTACTCGATCTTGACAACATAGCCGTACCCAATGAGGCGATGTCCAAAAAATCCATTTCTGTTAGAATTTATCTATGCAAACAACCACTTTATTTGAGCACCAAATGTCGCTCAGAGTCTTTGATACCCAACTTGGTGCACAACGTATGGAAAATATTGGTGAAATCTAGAATTGTCTAGTCCCTTTCTTAACGCAGGGTGGTCCATCTGATGTACTGGTCCTCGTAGCTTCCAACAGGGTAGTATTTTTCTTTAATGACATCCCAAAAGGAATCCCATGTAGGGGAAACCACAAATATTGCATATTCATCTATGGCCCTTTTCTCAGAGTAAGTGTCCCACTAGTCCTCAACATGGGGACAACCTTAAGGAGTGCAAAAGTAATATTTTACCTATCAGAAAAATTATGGACCAAAAAATACCCTTCGAGCAGTTTCAACCATTTATCTACACCATCTGCATCTATCATTCCTTTAAATAATGGAATATCAAAATTTACATGTACCTTGAAGGAGGTTTCATGGCCTCTTGAAGAAGATGCTTCTCCTGTGGGAAGCCGCTGAAGGATCTACACAAAGTTGTCCATCATTTCATTCCTTTGTCGCACAATGACTTCCTCGAGCAACATTTTAAAAGGATCTACTGCTCCATCATCTTTATTTTTGTCTCCCATGGGTTATTGTCGGGATCAGTGCGACCGATATTGCAATGGATTGATTGGTTTGAGTCCCAACTTCTTGTACCCAGATCTTATTGGGGACATGCATGAAGAAAAATAAATGAAGAACAGACTGCTCAAATACCACTGATTCAGATTTAGGAGCGGAACGAACTGATTAACAAACTGAATACAATAAACACATAGATATGAAGAACAACACAAATATCTAGTGAACAATATCTTATATTGAATAAATGAAATAGGTTGAAACTGTAAAACTACGGAACTAAAACACTTGCTCAAATTGTGCTAGCTATCTCTGAGAAGAGATGTGGCTTCTACGTGCATCCTTCTGAGCAGAATGATTATAATGAGGCTCCGGAGGCATTTTTGATATTACTCATGAATTCCAAAACCCTAGACATCCAAAAACCTAACCCTAGGAGGTGAAACACAAAAAATCATGTGGGCCCTTATGGGTAAGTCGGTACCTCAACTTATCGAGTCGTAACTTTGGCATACGACCTTCATTTTAGGCACGTGATAGCTCGTTGGAAATGTATTTTAGAGAAATACACATTACGCCGTCAAACTCTGACTTCGTCTACAATTTTACTATGGTGAGCCAAAAAAACATTGTTTAGGGCTCCAAAATGGCCCTTGAAGTACAACAAGATGTGCTCACATGAAAAAATACAAAATAATCCAATTGGATTAGGTAGAACCCTCAATTACAAAGAAGTACAAAAGAACATGTTGAACTACAAATTGACAAGAGGAGCCAGTTGGAATAGGTGGGTGGCCACCAATATCCACCTGGATCAATGTGTGTTGTTGACGTCCTGAACCTTGGACACACATGGAAAGTAGGAGAGGACAGAAGGTGTATTTTGACCATACACCGCTTCACAGGGAGTCATGCGAGTGGTCACATGGTAGGATGTGTTGTACCACCATTCTACTAGTGGTAACCACTAATCCCGTTGAATTTGTCTTTCAGATGCAAAACACCTAAAATATGTTTCCAAACACTTGTTGACAGCTTTATTTTGACCATCATTTTGGGGATGATAGGCCATGATGAGATGCAATTGGGTTCCCTGGAGCTTGAAAATTTATTTCCAAAATTTGCTAGTGAAAGTTGGATCATGGTCGGAGACAATAGAGTGAGGCATGCCATGGAGTTTGAAGATATTATCCATGAAAAATTGATCCAATGTGGATGTGATAAAAAGGTGGTGGAGAGAACAAAAGTCAGCATATTTGGAAAGGTGATCAATGACAACCATGATGAATGATTTATTAATTGATTTGGGTAATCCCTCAATGAATTCCATAGAAATATTTGTCCATGGAGAAGGTGGAATAGGGAGAGGTTGGAGTGTGCCTATATTTTTATGGTTTCACCCTTATTGTGTTGACAAGTATCACATTCGGCCACACAAGTGTGGATGACCTGTTTCATGCCTTCCCTGAAAAAAGAACGTTTGACCTTTTCATATGTTTTGTGAAAGCCTGAATGCTCAGTTATTGAATAAGTATGAAGTTCAGAGACCACAATCGATTTAATGTGAGATTGTTTTCTTAAATACATATGAAATTTGTAACAAATCTCCTCATTGTGTCAAGAGTATCCCAGAGAGGCCTAGGGATCTTGTTGCAATTTTTGAATCAGGCGAGAAATTTTGGGATCTTGGAACCATTCCTAGCAAACGAGGTGTAACCAATCTTCTACAATGAAAGAGAGGGAAGAGAGTGACCCTTCTTCTTCATATTTCCTTGAAAGAGCATCAACAACCACATTTTATTTTCCCTTCTTGTAAATTATATCATAATCATAACCAAACATCTTGGTCACCCATTTTTGTTGCTCGAGGGATGAAATTATTTCCTCCAAAATATACTTGAAGTTGTGATGATTAGTTTTGATTTGGAAGCATTTCCCCAACAAATAAGGATATCATAGATCCACTACATGTAGAATAGCCCTGATATTTCCTTTTCATCTATGGATTTTCCCAAATGTCACTCAAAGATATGTTTACTAGTGAAATCAAAATGTATTCCATCTTGCATGAGGACTGGCCCAATTCCTTTCTCTAAAGCATCACATTCTAGGACAAAAATCTTGGTGAAGTCGGGCAGTGCCAGAATAGGAGTCGTGCATATAACTTCTTTCAAGGCTTGGAAGGATTGATCTGTTACTATAGTCTAACTGAAAGCATCTGTTTTAAGGAGAGTCATAAGTGGAGTTGTAATTTTTCCATAAGTGTGAACAAAATTGTGATAATATCTCATTAAAGATAGGAAACCTCACAAACTTTTAATATTTTTTTTTGCAAGGGGCAATCCTTTATCATTTTTTATTTTCCGAGGATCCACATGGGCACCATCCTTGCCAACAATATGGCCAAAGTGTTCTACTTCAAGAGCTCCAAAATCACATTTAGTTTGTTTGAGAAAGAGTTTTTGATGAGACAATAAGTGTTAGACTTGATCCACATAGCCCAAATGGGTTTGCCAAGTTTTACTATAGATGAGGATATCATCAAAGAAAACTAAGACAAAATGATATAGGAAGGGGAAGAATACATGATTCATGAGACTTTGAAAGGTGGAGAGTGCATTACAAAAGTCGAAGGGCATGACCAAGAACTCATAAGGGCCCTCAAGAGTTTGAACGACAGTTTTGGGGATATCAGTCTCTTTCATACGTATCTATTGGTAACCATATTGGAGATCCATTTTGGTAAAGAGATAAACATCACTCAATTCATCCAAAATATCATCCATGATAGGAATGTGGAATTTATCTTTGATGGTAATTTTGTTAAGGGATCCAAAATTAGGACACATGTGTCATGTTCTTCTTTCTTGAGTACCATGACAACAAGAGAAGAATAAGGACTAGTACTAGGATGGATAACACTCGTCACTAGAAATTCTTGAACAATTTTCTCAATTTCATTATTTTGGGCAAAGAGGTGATGATATGGACAAGCATTGGAAGGAAGAGTGCTAGGGACAAGGGGAATGGAATGATCATGGGTGCCACGGGAAGGGAGAAGTCCTTGTGGGTTGTCAAAAGTAGATTGGTGTTTGGAGAGAAGAGAATGTATGCTAGGATGAACAGTAAGGGAGGGGGTCTCAATTTCTTGAATGGAATTGAGTTGTGTAAAAATTCTAGAGTGGATGTTTTTGAGAAGTTTCTCCACTCTGTGGGAATTGATGATCTCATGGGATCCTGTCGTGATACCTTGGAACTAATATTGGTGTCCATCATGTTGGAAGTGCATGGTTAATTCCTTGAAATCCATAGTGATGTGGCTGAGGGTGCGTAACCATTTAGCATTGAGGAAAATGTCAAAAATTCCCATGTCAATAGAAAATATGATATTTCAAGTGGTAATGACCAATTTGTAGGTGCACATTTTCACAACTCCCTCCACATTTCATGGAACCCCCATTGGAAATCATGATTTAAAAATTGTTGACAACATGGATATAGAACATGTTCTCCTAAGAAAAGTGGTGATGAATAAAATTGTGGATGTTTCCACTGTCGATTCGGATGATGACTTTCCTATGCTTGATATATCCAATTAATTTAATGGTTTAAGGAGCAGATATACCAGTGAGGGAATTCAAGGAGATTAGTGGTTCAACTTTTAGGGGATTAGAGCACTGACTATGATCATCTACTTGGGATATATATTCAAGAGAGGAATAATTAGCATCCTCTTCAACAACACCCTCAGAAGTGGCCATAAAAATATTTTTCTCCTTGCACTTGTGCCCCATAAAATATTTGTCATCATAGTTATAGAAAAGACCCTTTAGTTGGCATTCAATCATTTCAGCTCTGGTTAATTCATGGACCTTAAGAGGAATGAAAGGAGGGGAGGGAGTGGTGGGACATGGACAAGAAATAAATGAGAGTTTTCGGTTTTGTGAAGAGAGTACACGTTGTGCTTCCTTGGCTTGGCAAGTAGATTCAAGCCGATTATGTGGGTGAGACATTAAGACATGGGCTCTGATGTCATATTTAAGGCCACTAATAAAGAATTCAATAAATAAGTTGTCAGATGTGTCATCTATTATAAAAGCTAAGTGCTCAAAGGAAGTGATATATTCTTCCATTGTACCAGGTTGTCTCATCTTGGTCAAGTGGCCCAAATGATGGGTGTCGATTTCAAATCATTCATAGAGGTCAGAAACAAACTAGGTCCAAGAAATATACCCTTGGCATGAATTTTTATGTCATTTCCACCATTGTTGACACTCATGATCCAAATAGAGGACACCGATACGAATTTTGGCCAAATCATTAGTAATGTCATGCAAGGAAAAATAATGTTTCATTTGAGTAACCCATCCTATGGGGTTTGAGACATCAAATGTATTCACATCAAATTTGGGAAAACAAAGATCAAAATGAAAGGGGTTGGAATGAAAGGCCATGGTGTGGGAGGATGCATCTCCTTCTAGGTGTAAATTTTGGTTAGAGGAGGCCCTGGGATTGGCGCATCCATTTTTTAAGGGAGTTAAATAGACCATTGTGGGATTCAAATTGGTCATTGAGGGAGTCAAATTGGATAGTGAGGGATTCAACTTTGGAATTGATGGAAGCAATGTCAGAAGTCAAGTTCTGATGGTTATCATTTTGCACAAAATTATTTATTGGTTGCGTGTGTGAGCCATTGGGAAGAGAAGTACACAAGAAGTGTGTTGTTGAGTCTGCAAAAAAAATGTTTATGAGTGAGGGGTACCACTACAATCATTACAAAGAGATGAATTCGAAGTAATATGTCCCAAATAAGGGTGTCAGGGAGGCTGGGTGGGTCCATAGGAAAAAAGTATTACAAATGATGGGTACCATTAAGATCAGTGCGAAGAGGGGAATCCAGTAGGATAGGTCCCAAATAAGATTTTGGCTGGACCATTATGTTATTTTTTTTTTACTTCTTCAGAGTTATACTCTGGCTTGAAGAACACTACAATGGAATAATTCCCAAATTTTTATAATTTAAAGTTGTGTAGGAATTTTGCAACCTGGATGTAGGACGCAAGGTTGCACCACAAATTTTTCCCTTCATGTGTGTTCTATTATGTTGTGACAGCAAGGGTTAGAATTTTGAGAGTTTCTAAGGACAAGGGTTTTCTCTATGTTATAGCTCTGTTATATACCAGTGGGATCAAACAATAGTACTCGACCAATATCTCAGGACACCAACTAAGAAGGCTCGACCGTAACCTTAGTTGTATTACTCGATTACCCAAGTACATAGAGTGATCTTCCCGAGTGTTGTTCTTGGTTCCACTATAGCAGTGACGTGGTGGATGAGCTGATCTATAGTTGGTTTCATAAGACCTATGGGAATTCCTATATGTCCTAGGACATGTGGGAGTAAATGGTCGTGTACAGGTACTATCTGATCTGGTACTACTTGAAGGGATACCAACAAGGGTTACAAAGGTTTCCATCAAGGTGAAACATTTATTTAGAGTAGCCCATGGAACCAAATGTATTTCCTATGTGTAGTCTTCCCCAACCATAGTTTTACCTGTTGAATGATAGATCATTATGCTTTAAAAACGTCGGAAGTACACTTCTCTAGAATGAAAAAAAAAATTCTAAAATTTTGCAAAGGAAAGTGATTTGATACCAGATGTATTATGCAGAGAAGAAACAAAACTGTTATGACAAATATCAATGGAAAGAGAAAAATATAGAGAACAATAGCACCAGAAATGATACCTTTATTAATAGAACTCCATGTTCACTTTCCTCTTTGAGGGATCAACATCCAACAAAGTAGAGCTCAATTACAAAATAATTCTCAAGATAAAACTTTCCCATGCTCTCTACTCTTATTTATACTATTTATACCTTCTAGAGAACATTCTAGAGGAATATATTTCTAGAAGTGAAAGCTTTTACTAAGTCTTCTTATATTAGACATGTTCATATTATTTCCTAGGCCTTATTTACTAATGTCATATTTTATTACATAGAAAACATATTATTCTACCTACTTGAGGGGTTAGGGAGGTTAGGTCCCTAACAGAAAGAAACATAAATGCCACAACAAAGTGCATTAAAACTATTAAAACTTTATGGAAGAAGTACATTGCAAATTATCTTCCACCCATTGAAAAAGAAAGAAGATTTTGTTTATTAAACTATTAAAAAATAATGGAAGAAGTACATTGTAAATTGTCTTCCACCCATTGAAAAAGACACAAAGTTTTGTATTTTTTGTTTTATATGGATAATAATAGTGTTATTAGTCCCTGGCCAAGGCTCATTGATGGGCTCTAGCAATGAGTTGTTGGTTGACTATCTATTAGTTCTACTTTCGATTTTAATTGTTTTTGGATTTCTTAATGTTAGGATGTTATTCTATTGGATTTCAATTTTTAAGTCTTATCGTCAGGTGGGAGTGATATTCTTGGTAAAATACTCTACGATAAATCAATTTTCTAGCTATTAATTAAATTCATGTTGGTTAATTAAATATATGTCAATGGCCATACTTCCATGTATAGCCTTTGGCAGTGGCTCCGCAAACTCCTTTGGGAGTGGCATTGTTTCTACTTTGTTATCTTTCATTTCATGCAAGGTAGGTCATCAATATAGAGAAACAAGGGCACCACCAAAGAAATAAAATAGTTATATATTCACCATTGCACATCCTAGTTCCTTGCTTTCTACCATCCCCAAATCGTTGGCTACCAATGTTGACAACATACTCACCAATTCCCTACACAAAGCATGGAAAATTGAACCCTAGAAGGGAATTATGCAGAGTTATCGATTCTTACATGCCCTAATTACAAAAACAATACATGTAAAGTTTAATTTCAATTGATAATTATTGTTTCCACAAACATTCTTCAAATGAAACTAAGACTGCTTATATAGCCTTATCTTTAATTTCAATAAATGTCTGGATAGCTTTCTATGTCGGTGGTTTTTTCTATTTGAAACTCTGTAGGATGTGACGACTCATGCATGGTATAATAAATTGTTTAATAAACTACTTATTGTGCTTGGCATGTCCTATATGGTTAAGAATGAAGTTTTGCAATGTTCCCAGGGCCAACGTATTAGGATATTTAGACACTTAGGAGTTAGATAAGATCAACTTGGTCTAATGTGTCGTTAGGTTAAAGTGTGTTTCTATGTGTTTTTTTAGCATGCATTTGTAACTTGATGATCGTGATATGTTCGTGACATAAAGTGATCCAATGGCTCATATTCTCGTTGATCTTAATGACTACATTGATCTGTGGTTAACACCTGATTCGTCCATGATCTCTATTTAAATACCATGGAGGGTCATTTGCCGATGATTGACTGTGAGAAACTCTCTGTAATATATTTTCTTTTGTATTAATAAATTCCCTAAAGTGGCCACATTGGATGGGGCTGTGGATGTTTCCCCACGGGGGCTTTACCACATAAAAACATCGTTGTGTCAATATTTGATCTAGTTTTTTGAGTGGTTACTGAAATTGTTTTTCCTCTATTGGAATACATGTGTTCTCAAACAAAACTCACCTCCACAATTGTAGGCATAACTTCTAAGTTTGTTTGAAGTTTCCATTCCAAAGCAGTTTGAAGTTTCCATTACAACATAGATTCCAAATGTGGGTGATTTTAGCTTTTCTATTGGTGATGTGTCACCCTTGCATCCGCATCATGATCATATAGATAGATAGCTATATAACACTTACAGAGTGATAAATTTGCATCCCCGTCGAACTTATCCTATAAGTACATTCATGTCGCATTGACACAAGGCATTTGAAAAAACAATTCCAAAAACCAGGATCAGGATGGAACAAAGCATTATCATGATAATGGAAGAATTCACCGAGACTTCAGAGTGAACATTGCTTTTCTAGTGGCTCAAATTGAATAAATATGTAGGCCCTAATAGAATTTCTTTAACAATTACTTCTTGTAATTTAATAATAGAAATAATGAAGGAAAATTGACTCACAATCTTACTCAAGTCCCTTATAAAACCAACAACTTTGATTCTTGTAAATGGAGGAGATACTTGGACTAGACTTCTTCCTTGAACTCTAACAATTATGGAGAATTAAATATAATTTATTGAAAACCATACCTAAGTCATTTTTACTAGAATCAAACCCTCCACCTACTCTGATTGAAGCTAGAGGGATATAATAGGAATCAGGAGGTATGCAACCCCTAAAAATGTATATTGTCAAGCCCATGGTCATTCTCACCTAAATCAAATCCTCCACCTACTCTTATTGGAGCCAAAGGGTTGGAATTGAAATCAGGGGACTTGGAACCCCTAAAAAATCTAATTCCAATCTCGCCAAAGCTGCCCCATCAATAATAATCCCCTGAAAAATGATTTTTTATGCTTTAGTGCCTATTCCCAATTTACCACCTCCTATGATTCATATATGTCCTACCAATTCTCCTATAGATGGATATAAAGCTATAGAATTAGAAACGAACTGTTTAGAAGTGACATAAAAATTGGATATTCTAATAGTCCAACTTTTCCAACTCATTATGTTGCTTTAAGTTCTAGACTTCTCTCAATATAGAGAGCTAGGTTCTATGAATGAGTAATGCTTGTTATCATGCCTCTCTCTTCTTCGTAAGGTTGAAACACCTAGAACTTGGATCAACGAGAAGGTGAGAAATTAAATTATCCTCCATCATATAAGTCAGATTTTTCCGGTATTGTCCATTATATGCCCATTATTCATATTTTTTCCATACACTCCATTGTATGCCCTTTCTAGTCTTCCATGCCCTGGTCAACAATATCATATTGCAACCATCTTGAGGAATTTTTCAGTGATCAACCTAATGTCATTTAATTTTAGCTCTTTTACCCCTTAAACCATATAAAAACGCCACACATAACTAAAAATTACAAAGACCTTTGCACAACCGTCTAAACGTTCTACTTTTTTGTCATTTTTTGAGCATATTTTCCAATAAATTTTGCCTAAAATCCGGCGAGAAATTATTGGAACTATAGATTTGAGAGATTGAATATGTATAATCATAAGGGGGTTTTCAGGACGCTCAATCCATTTATGCATTCAAAAATACAATTTAAACAACAAAAAATTATAATTTCACCCAAATTTATATTCTGAAATTACAATGAAAAATACCAAAAAAATAGAATGTTTATACAACACCCTTATTTTATCTCTTTCATTAAGTTACAACGATGTTCACTGTACATATCATAGTGTATGTACCTATGTGTTCAAGCCTTTACTCATCACAACTTTCAAGGATGTGTATGTGTCCACATGGTGTAAAGAGTTATCTCTCTTCTAGTTGGCTTATTATTTCCGTATCCAGAACCCGCGGCCTACTTAACAGTCGCAAAGAAAAATAAATATGCCCAATTTGCTCCGGGTAGGCTTCGGAAAGTCATGGACATTTCCTAAAGTAGGGAAGATTTCAATTCAATCCTGCCATTTCGGGTGTGAAGAACCCAAGGGATCTTGAGACAGTTTATGTATTAAGTGTCATTAAATAGTTAATTTTATGTATGAATGAATTCACTTCATTTTGTGGAAAGAGCTTTTGGTTTTTTAGCAGCATAGAGGTGGTTCAATCAGGGAGGTTGTGTTAACTACAAGCCCTTAATATCATGAATTTATCTGCATTTTTTTAGAATTTAAAGGTCCTCTTGATGGTTGAATTTGAATTTTCGGAATGATTATAAATTAATGAATCTAATAAAATATTATTGAAGGGTTGAAAAAGCTATGACTTTATTTTAAAGGTTTGATACTCTTATTGCATTATCTTTATGGTCAGCTTAGTAAGTAGTAAACTACATGAATCATTCTCATGATTATTGCATAAAACTAAAATGAACAACAACTTTATAAAAATGATAAAATAGATGGAGCAAAAATCATTCTCCAAAATATATATATATATATATATATATATAATGTTGTGGAATAGCAAATGTATGATTTATTATTTCTAAACATAAAAACAAATTCCCCATTCTCTCATTTTGTTAAGCAGCTACAGCTTGCTTGATAAGTTATAGTTTCAAGGTTTTAAGTCTGAAAATGAAGATTAAATATCCTAAAGCCTTTTGTCATAATGAGATATGTTAGATAGTTTAAGTAACTAAACTATGAATACCAAAAAACTAATATTTTGGAATGCAAATAAACTTTATAATATTTGTAAGGGTGAGAAACAAATGTGATTATAATAACATTAATTAAAATTAAACTCAAAATTAAAATGAATTTTTTTAATAGTTTTTATTTTTTCAAAATTTTGAAAATAATTATATATATAATAATAATAATAATCTATTTTTGAGGTGACGGTCAAGCTAGACATCAAATTGGAATATGAGACCATATATATATAAGGTCAAAATCCCATTCTTTTCCATATCGTTGAATCTAAATAATCTAACTTTCTTAGTGTTGTTAGTTTAGCAACTAACATCTCCATCTAGGTGGCCTCTTATTTATACGAATTCAATAATTAATATCTCCACACACTGGATTTATATTTGCTCCTGTAAATAGGTCTAAATATGCGTCCCAACTTTTCCTTTCTGGAAATATTTTGTTCGTCAATTAAAAGTAACCATTTTTTTAAGACCCAGGGGGAATTGTGGTTATGCCAAAAAGATCCACTTTCTACTTCCAAATGGACCTCAACACCAACATTTAAGTCAAGTGGTATAGAAAGAAAGAAAGAAAGAAATTTTAACATCTATGAGGCTAACAATAGCCTATGGGACAAACCGCCTCAGACACTGATTTTTGCATTTCAACCCTTTTCCTGTTCATCTTGATGATGAGCTCTCTCAATTTCTCCATTGTCCCCTCGCTAAATAAATTATTCCAAGAGCTAGATGTCAAGATATTTACATAATTGTCCATGTTATCTTTGAAAGCTTCACACTCTAAAATGAAATGGTTTTTTGTTTCCACTTTTCCGGAGGTGTAGAACATACACACCCTTTCTTCCCAAGCTTCCTTTGGTCTTTTCCAACTCCTGATTTCACAAAGGAGTTGATGGGAATTGGTTCTTAATTGGGAATAAGCATTTTGGATCTCCAAGATATATTGTCCCCTATGTACGCTTTTTATGATGATTGTAAGTGGGATTAAACTCTTCAATATAATACTCTTTATTTATCCCTAGCCCTTTATCCCAGGTTCGCTTGTGGAACCTATCAATAAAAAAATTCTTTATCTCTTTATTGTTCGGAGGGCACCTATTCAAGTGAATATCCCATTTACTAAGTCATTTAATATTTTTCCACAACCACGTCTTCTTTATTTTGCACAATATGTCATTGAAGATGACCTTAGGCCACCGACCGTCTTCCATTTGCTCAATTGTTTTTAGATATCTTATGAGACGCACCATAGCAATTGCTTCAATAGGAGCAAGCCCCATTTCACTTGGCATGATATCATAAGGAACTAAACTTTTAATTTTAAACTTGTTTGTAATCAAGTGTTTTTGAATCTTCTCAATTTGATTCCACTGTAAGTCATATGTATTGTTGTCCCACACTTCATAAGCATAGAGAACCATCGGGATCACTAAAATCCCAAAGAGAGTTTGCATAGTCTTCCAATCCCATAGCTCTGCCTCTCTTCACCTATTTTGGAAAGCATAGAATGCTTTCCAACCTCCCAAAGTTATTTTCTTTTTGTAACCTTCCCAACTTAGAATTTTGTTGAAGTCAATTCTGAGGTATTTGTAATCTGTCACTTCATCAAGAGTGTTTCCTTCAAAGTAGAAATTGTGTTGATTATGTTTTTGTTTTCTTTTGCTAGAGAAAACTACCACTTTCATCTTGCTAGTATTGACTTTCATGCCCACTGTACTACAAAAGTGGTCAAGGGAAATTAAGTGTTCTTGCAACCTAAGAGAAGATTTAGCAATCAGAATAAAGTCATCTACATACAAAATAAGCCTTATCACAAACTCACCCAAAAGAGCACCATCACCCTCATGTAAGTTTAACCACTCTTCAAGTTTGTCTATATATAAACCAAAAAGGGTAGGGGACAATGGGCACCCTTTCTTGACCCCGATATCACTCCTAAAACTTTCGGAGATACCAGTTGACGTTATGATTTTGACTTTAACCTCCTCATATAGCCTGTGGATGAATACTCTAAGATGAATAGGAACCCCAAGTTCCTCCATTCTATGCCAAAGCTTATCTCTGGGGACCGTGTCAAAAGCTTTTTTGAAATCGACAAATAAACAAAAGACTTCCTCTTTTTTCTCTCACACTTTTTCAATGATGTTCCTTAGAGTTATACCATGATCAATCGTTGAGTGTTTAAGTCTGAAACTTGCTTTCCCTTTGGTGTGCTTATCTCTTTATTCCTCCCACTTGCTGAATCTATTTTCTAGCATACTTCTGAATGACTTTGCAAACAAGGGGTTTATCATTATAGTCCTATAGTTGGAGGGATTGTTGGCATCCCCACTCTTGAAAAGTGGTATTGCTAGACTCATTGTCCAATCTGTAGGGAATCTCTATTGAATGATGTTGTTGAAAATTTTCATAATGTTAGGTGCAAGAGTTTTTTAACCCCATTTTAGATATTCTACTTGGATTTCGACTGAATCTTTTGCTTTTCCAACCCCCAACTTTTTGATACCCACCTCAATCTTTTGCACGGTGAAGAGCTTAGTAGTAGTGTTGACCAAGGGAGGGGGGTCAACTTTAGGATCTTGCTCATAAAGTTTCTTTTCATACTTGAACCATTGATAAGTTGTGATATTATTTTCAGTTTGTTTCTTTCTCATTTGAATTTCCTTCCAAAATAACTTGGGGTTATTTTTCCCCAAGAAAATTAGTTCCTCCCTCCTTGAGATCACGAAATCAACTTTTTTTCTTTCTTACAATTTTCTTGTGAGATTTTATGTTTATTTCTTTCTGACTTGACTCTTTCAAAGTTTTCCTTGTTTTTTTTCATTCCTCATCAAACCAAGCATTATCGGAAAACAATTTGTTTTAGATTTCCTATTTTTCATTTTGTAAGTGCGCTTTGAATTAACTTTGTTAACTCAAGACGATGGAGGCCCTAGGATGGAATTTTCTCCTTGTTAAATATCCTCTTTAGCATTATTTTGAAGGTGTTACAGATTTTTTGAGTCAAAACAATCATGCCCTTTGAAGGAGGTTGTTGAATGCATTGATTTTTTGTCCCACGTTGTTGTTGTTCAGCCCAAGTGAAACTTAAATAGATCAATCTATGATCATATTTCAACTCCCATAGTTGTTCACCAATCAAAACTTCTTCCATTTTCTCACACAAGTCATGCGAGCAAATTGAATAGTCTACTACATTTTCTCCATTGTAGGTATTACAGGTGAAATTACCCGAATTCGCCCATCTAGCCAACCCATTACGAATTACTAAGTCAAATTCCCCACATAGAGTAAGAATTTTCTCCCAAAAAAGGTTGCATCTTTTGTTGTCCTCTAAAACTCTTGTCCATTGATGATTTATTTCTTCTATAGTCCAAATGGGATTGTAGTCTTTCTTACAATGAAGAATACTAGCTTGTTCACTTGTTGTCCTAGCATTGAAATCCCCCACTATAAGGATTTCACTTAGTTGAGAGTACGCTGCAATATCATTTGTTAAGGCTAGAAAGGGGTCTTTGTGGTCAAGCCCTCTACTTTTGTAAGTTTTTGAAACTTGTGGGGAAAAATAACATGTTGCAATTTTGATAGCGTTACCATTTTCTGATATTTTAAACCATATGAATTTTTTATTTGAGTCTTCTCTTTCTAATTGAATGAAATGACTTTTTTTTCCTCACTAAGACCATGATACCCCCGTGTCCTTTATCACTCTCAGTTGCCTTGTTCCACACTTCCATCTTCACATACCCTTCAAACAGAGGTGTCTTTCACCCTTCATGCTCATGTGTTTCCAATAGACATATTATGTCCCTATTTTCCGTGATAGGTCCTAACCCAGGTCCTTGCCTCCAAGGATAACCTATGCAGTTCCAACAAACTAGATTTAAGGAAACCTAAGTATAATCCAATTTCTATTTGTTTTGGCCTACAAGACTCAAAGTTGAGTCTTCACCCTTATTTTCCCATATTGGCCTTGTTGCATAGCTTCATGCTAATGAATTTGTTGTCACTTCTTGGCTACCACCTTACTGTCTTGTTTTAGAATGAGGACCTAAAAAGGAAATAACAACTTTGCTTTTGAAAAACCATGCCTTTTTTCCCTCATCCCTTTATGTCCTAACCTTTGACTTCTCTTCTCTTATTTCCTCTTGCTGTCTAATAGTTAAATCTTCGTGTAGAAAAAAACGAGAGCCCCTCAGGAGTTGTTTCTTTCCTAGGATAATTGTCTTGTCACGTATGCTTGACATGATGACTTTTATGGGCCTAGCTCTCTCGCCACTAGGTTTACCCACCCTCCATGCTTGGAAAATTCAACCTTGTCAAAGAAACTTGTTCTTCAAAAATTTGCTTGCAAGATCGAGAGTACATTCCTTTTTTCCACACTCTCTCACACCTTTGATAATTATGTTTTCTTCTCTTACTTTTCTTTCTTTGATTTCTTTATCTTTCATGTCGTCCCCTTGGTTGTTTGTTTCTTTTTCCATACTAGAAGAATTACTAAGAACTTGTGCCCAAGTTTTGGAATTTTTTGTAAGATCTATTTTCTCTTCATCCCTTTCTTTCATACCCTGGGTTTATGCTTGTTCAATTGTTTTCCCTTCAACTTTGGATGTTTTATAGTTCATCCCCTCTCTAATTTCCACAGCAAAATCTTCCCTGATTTGCCCGACATCTTTCATGCCTTTCCATTCATCCTTTTCTTCCAGAAGGAATTCTTGCAATAATGTCACTTGACCTTTTAAACTTTATTATTTTCTGATAAGCCTTGATTTTCTACAATCAATAGCTGGATTTTAAGGTCCCTCTCATTCTCTTTGACTTCCAAAACTTTGAATCTCCTCTTGCCATTTAGTAACTCTTTCACATAAAGGTCAGGTGACCAGGTGAGAGGTGTGTATGTGGGACTGTACAAGTCATAATCACTATTGTCTTTAGTCTTGTTGTTGCTACACCCTTGCAAAAGAGGCTTGTTTGACAGTTTATTGCGGAGGGCCAATTTTTTCCTTGTCTGCTCCCATTTTAAACGAGCAGCTCTACATTTTAAAATACCTCGAAACTGTTTGGAATTGACCCAAACCCACTTCCATGTTTTGCTTGAAGAGACAATTTTCACTTGACCTAAATGGTTTGTTTCACCGGAGACAGGTACCTCTTGCCCATTTTTTATGTGTGTTGATGTATTTCCATTGCCATAGGGGACAAGAAAAAACACAAAAATAGGGTTAAGGATCATGACAATACCTGTTTGTATATGTGAGAGATCAATTGATTTCAAAGTTGGAAAAAAAAACACGTTTGGATAGTTACAATGGGATAATTTAGATATATCATAATCTTTGTGTAAAGGAAGAAACCTCAAAAACATGCCTATGGCTTTATTTACATTTAAAATAAATTAAGGTTACTTCAATTAATTTGATTTATTTTATGTGTTGAGATTTTTATATACAAAGAATATACACTAATTGGAATTTGAATTTAGACTATTTTAATAACAGTGATTTATCTTAATCATTAAATATTTTTATTTGAAGGTAGCAAAATCTATTATAGTTGAGTTGTCAAATGATACTTTGGATAGCTATCACTTGCTCCTATGTGTGGATGGTGTTTTGTAAGCAGTTAGATCGTATGCTTTACCATGTTTCCTTAGTTCGAGGAAGAAAATCTCTTAGCCTATCAAAAACAACTTTATATCTTACTTTAGGACCAAAAGGTTTTTGGTTGATGCACCTTTTGATAATATATGATATTGGAGTGGTTTTATACATTTAATAATGAATTAA
>JZKD02S0637212.1:41990-58946 GCA_000966675.3 Picea glauca
TGACTTGCAATATTATATATAACATTTGGTATTAAAGAGTGTTGAATCCATTTTTGGATTAAAAACTAAAATCTCATTAATCCTAAAGACAAAAGTCCACTGTCAAATCCTTATCCAAATGAAATAAGAATAAACAATTGAGTTTATCCACTTTTTAACTTATTTATTTTCCAAATAGATATGGATTTTAATATACACATAATTTTTTTCCAATGGAAAAAAGCAATCAAATTTATTCAATATAGACAAAATTACATCAAGAGATGCCCCTCTGTGGCTATACAACCTATACATATTATAGTAGAGCAGGAGAACATATTCAAAATTATAGACGAGTAATATACTAGATACATAAACATGGCCGGAAAAAAAAAAAAACTCATTCCAACATTCGAAAGTTTCAAAAGAGAGAGCTCAAAATATGCATGTATTTTTTGAGATTTTTCAGCTTAGAGTCAAGAAATGACAAGTGATATTTAATCAAATAGAGAGCCAAGAGTTGAGAAAAAAAACTGAGGAGCCTTGCAGGCCGTTTTCCTAGAATTTCCATACTCATTGGTCGAAGACCAATCCATATTTTGAAAGTTGGTTTGCTTCTTCATTTCAGTTCCTGTAGACATGTGTAAAAGAGATGTGTGAGAAGAAAGGAAGTGATCTTTTGACATCATCCAATGGAGTCTATAATGTGTAGTTGCGAAGAGAGTGAGTGTCATTCATGCAATTTACTACTAACATTGAGTCCCCATATATATTTAGCTGGGATATTATTTTTCTTTAGCTAATAAAATAAAGAGCTTTATAGCAATGAATTCACTAAAATTGTTTGAATCCTTGTAACACACCTAGACCACCTACCTGGAAGCATCACTGCAAAAAAACTTTGGCATTGCTCTAATAGACTCACAGAATGCACCCAAAACCCTCTTTGAGGCACTACCAAAATGATCCAAGTGGATATCCATGGCCACCCACCTTTTCCAACTCGCTCAAAACAGTTTTCTGGCAATTTTGGCAATTTACTATTTTTAGCAGTTTTAACTTTCGAGGCCATTTTGAGGGCCTAAATGAAGGTTTTTAGGGATAAAGCTTCTCAATAATAGATGAAGGAATAATTGAGCCCCCAAAATGAATCTCCTCAACGATACCTTTCCAACGGGCTATCGTGCACCCAAAACGAAGATTGTATGAAAATGTTACGACCCTGGGAAGTTGATGTACTGACTTACCCAAACTGGGCCCACATGACTTTTTGCGCTTCATCACCTAGGGTTAGGTTTTTGGATGTATAGGATTTTTTAAATTCCCATTTATTGTAAAAATGCCTTTAGAGCCTCATTGTAATCATCTTCTTGTGAATGAGCACAGTCGTCACATCTCTTCTCAGAGATAAGCCACCACCATTCTAGCAAGCTTGTTTTCCGCTGCATTTTACAGTTTCATCTTATTTCATTATTGAATAGAAAACCATATTTATTGTATCTATGTTATTCTGTGTTAAGCATATTTTAATAATCTATATTCATTTCTTTCTACTCATAAAATATGGATCAGTGGTATCAGAGTGGTCTGCTCCTTGTCATCTTAATGCATGTCCCCAACGAGGTCAGGGTACAAAGAATTGGGTCTCGAGCTTGTTTCTCTTGAGGAAAAAATATCTCGCATGCCCAAGCAACCTCTGATGGTAGGACAAAATAAATATGATGGGACAAGAGATCCTTTAAAAATGTTTCTTGAGTAATCCCTCACGCAACAGAGGAACGAGATGATGGATAGTTTCGCACAAATCCTTCGGCGGCTACCAATAGGTAACGCATCTTTCTCGAGCCGAAGCACCGCCCCCTTCAAGGTACAAATAAAATTCAATATTCCTATATTTGAAGGTCAAATAGATGCAGATGTTGTAGACAAGTGGTTGAATCTAGTAGAAGGGTATTTTTCTGTCCATAACTTTTCGAATAGAGAAAAGATTACTATTGCACTCCTCAAAGTCATTCCCCATGTCAAAGATTGGTGGGAAACTTTATGTGAGAAAAAGGAAATAGATTAACCCTCATTATTTACAATCAYGTCCACTTGGGAATACTTCAGGGATGCTATTAAGGAAAAATACTACCCTGTCGAAATTTATGACGACTTGTATACMAAATGGACCACACTRTGGCAAGAAAGAGACCAAGCAGTGTCGGAGTTCACAAATATATTCCATAAATTGCRCACCAAGTTGGGTATCAAATATTCAAAGTGRMATCTGGTCCTCAAGTATCRTGGTGCTCTGCATAGATACATCTAGACCAAAATGGAATTTCTAGAAATCTCATCTTTGGGTGTCGCCTACCGATATGCTGTCAAAATCGAGTAGAAGCTCAAACAAAAKATGTGGCAAATTGGGCCTGGAAACCCCTCATAGAAAAATCTAGGAAGGGGTGGCCCCAACCCACAAAACAAAGGATAGAGAAAATATGGACAATATCAGGACAATCAATCCAAGCCGCAAGCAAAGAAGGACACCGAAAAGACAAAAAAAGATACCGGGAAGTGGTGCGACTTCCATAAGAGCCCTTGGAATATCATTGTTGACTTCCACTCAAAGAAGTCATCAGTGGCCGAATTCAAATCCTTTGAATTAGATGTGGTTTCTAACTCTGATTCACAACCAAAAAGGGGAAGATGGATCATTGACTCGAAACCCATTGCCACCGTTGCTACTACCAAGCTCCATCCTAGTGAACCAGATGAGCCAGAAGAAGACGAATGCCTCTTCCATTCACAGATGTGGGTAAAAGGCACCCCGCTGCACTTCATCATTGATAGTGATAGTCAAAAGAACCTCATCTCAGCAAAGGTCATCAAGTGGTTGACCCTGTCGACAATGTTGCACCCACAACCCTACACCATTGGATTCTTTTGCCAAGGAAGCAATCTCTGCGACAACCAACAGTGTCGACTGTCGTACGACATCAAGCCCTTCAAAGACAAGATATTGTGTGATATTTCTCCTCTAGAATATTGTAATTTTCTTTTGGGCCAACCTTATTTATGGAAACGTCATGTTGTATATGAGTCTAGGCCTCGTAGTGTTATTATTACTTTGAACAAGAAATTGTACAGGATACCTGAGGCAGTCCCTCCTAGTGATATTTCCTTGATCTCTACCAAGAAATGCATGAAGTTCATCTCTTAGATCAGGAAATTTTTCTTCTTCGTGATTTGCTCTTAGAGTGAACGAAATATCACAACCATATCTAGGGCCTCCACGGCCAATATATCCACACAACAGAAGAAAGTGGATAAGGTTGTGGAAGAATACTCATATATATTCTCCTCTCCTACCAGGGTACCTCTGCACTACCAGGTCAAGCATCCCATCGATCTGACCCCAAGTGCACCGCTACCTAATGGGCCAGTCTATCATCTCTCTTTGTTAGAAAATGAGGAGATCAAGAGGCAGATCCCATAACTGCTCCACAAAGGGAACATATGTCCCAAATCATCGCCTTGTGGGAACCCAATCGCGTTGGTGTAGAAGAAAGATGGGACCTGGTGACTCTACATTGATTATCGGGCCCTAAATAAAATCGAAGTCCGAAACCGGTACCTGATTCCCCAAATCGACAACCTCCTTGATCAACTCATGGGGGAAAAATACTTTAGTAATATTCATCTAAAGTCTGGCTACCACCAGGTTAGAATAGAAAAAACAGATGTATGGAAGACTACCTTCAAGTCAAAAGAAGGTCTTTTTGAATGGTTGGTCATGCCCTTTGGTTTAAAAAATGCTCCAACAACGTTTATGAGGATGATGGATGATATCCTACGACCTTTCACCAATACTTTTGTAGTGGTGTATCTTGATGACATCCTCATCTACAACAAGACTTGGGAGGAACACTTGCAGCACATTCAGCAAGTTCTTCACACCCTGCGGCAGCAAAAACTATATGCAAACTTGGAAAAATGCTCCTTCGGCATGGACATGGTCTATTACTTAGGCTACATCGTTGATCGACATGGTGTGCATGTGGATCCAGCCAATATCCAGGTCATTTGTGACTGGCAAGCCCCAACCACACTCACTGAAATTCGGAGCTTCTCGGGCCTTGCCAATTTCTATCGCAGGTTCGAGTTGGGATCTCGCATATCGCATGGGACCTCAGCCAAGTAACTAGGGGTGGAGGTAAGGAAAAATTTGTGTGGGGTCTATCCCAACAACAAGCCTTCGATGACTTGAAGAATCATTTTTTCTCATCCCCGGTACTTTCATTACCGGACCTGCAACATCCCTTTGAGATCGAGACATATGCTTCAGACTATGCTATGGGCGTCATTCTAACTCAACATGGCCACCCCGTGGAATATCATAGTGAGACATTCATTATCAGATGTTTTTCGTAAACACCCTACTTACAACAAAGAAATGTATTCCATTGTGAAAGCCTTCCACCAATGGAGACATTACATTCTTGGGAAGGAGATAGTCATCCACACTAAATATCACAAGCCACTATAGTTCATGCAGACCCAAGGAAAATTGCAGAATGACCACCATCAGAAGTGGTCCACATACTTACAACAGTTCTACTTCAACATCAAGTATAAATTAGGAAGTACCAATCGAGTTTTTTATTGCCTCACCCGACCTCCAGTCGCAGCATTCACCACAATGATAGACTCTTGTGGCCACAAGACCTCTAGATGGCCCCACCTCTATGAGACAGACACTGACTTCTCCACCACCTACCAAATGTTGGGCGCGAACTCAGTGGTCACTAATTTCCATCTTCAAGATGGGTTGTTGTGTCATCTGGGCCATCTTTGCGTTCCATCAAGAAAGCATGAGAAGATGATTTGGTAATCTCACTACAGTCAGGTGGCAGGACACTTTGGCATCAAAAAGACAGTGCCAGTGTTGCAAAAACATTTCTACTGGTCGAAACATCGACATGATGTTGGCAAGTATATCAGGTCCTGCACCACATGCGCTATTTCCAAACCGACCACTAAGAAACAGGGCATGTACACCCCTCTTCCTACTCCTGACAAGCCATGAGAATCCATCTCAATGGACTACATGTCAGGCCTTTCATCCACCAAGAGGAGAAATGTTTGTGTTTTTGTAGTTGTTGATCACTTTTCCAAGATGGCGATTCTAGCTGCCCGAAAGAAGAACATCACAATGGAAGCCAGTGCCAAGATCTTCTTTGAACGAGTATGGGTACATTTTGGGATCCCACAAATCATTATATCATACCATGATAGTTGGTTCCTCAGCACATTCTGGTCGAGCCTCTAGTCACTGGTAAATACCAAGCTCACCAAATCCACTTCCTTCCACCCCCAGACAGATGGCCAAACTGAGTTCATCAATCATATGATCGTACATATCCTGTGAATGTACAATTAAAAAAAATCCCGCACATGGGATGAGATTATTCCCTATGTACAACATAGCTACAATCGATCCCTGTAGAGCGCAACTAGCCACAGCCCCTTTCAGGTGGGGTTGGGATTCCAACCATTAGGCCCTATGGATGTTTCACTACCCCTGGTGACCACCTTGGCCAACTCGTCCCCTACTCCACCAGAAGCTGACAAAGCCACCTATTTCATTGAGCAGATCCAACACATCCGCCAACAAGTTCTGGATATTCTACAGAAGTATAATTCCAAGTATAAGCAATGCCATGATCAACATCGGGTGCCACATAAGTTTCAGGTGGGAGACAAAGTTTGGTTGAGAAAGAACGCCTCATAGGTCCCCATTGGAAGCTTCACCCACTTGTTTATGGGTCGTACACCATCACCAAGGTTGTGGGTGACAATTCTTTTGAGCTCAACATTCCCCCTTTCCTTGTCCTATACCCAATCTTCAATGTGGCTCTCCTTCGGCCATATTTCCCACCATTATTGGACACCTCAAAGATAGCAGAGCAGTTGACACCAATAGATATCAACCCTAACTTCATGCAATAGGCATCCAATAATCAGATTGTGGACACATAGATCAAGGTCACTCGACAACAAAGAATCCAGCTTTATCAAGTCGTCAAAGTAGGGCATCTCTTGCACCAAGGCAAGTGGCTCACCCGGGGCCAAATTCAGCATAAATTTCCTCATCTGATGGGGGAACTCAACGCAATGGAGACCATTTCTTCCTAAGGAGAGAGGATTGATCTAGGTGGATATCGGTGGCCACCCACCATTTCCAACTCACTCAAAACAGTTTTCTGGCAATTTTGGCAATTTACTATTTTTAGCAGTTTTAACTTCTGGGGCCATTTTGAGGGCCTAAATGAAGGTTTTTTGAGCTTCTCAATGATATTCAAAGGAATAAGTGAGTCCCCAAAATAAATATCCTCGACGATACCTTTCCAACGGGCTATCGTGCGCCCAAAACGGAGATCACATGCAAAAGTTACGACCCTGAGAAGTTGATGTACTAACTTACCCAAACGGGGCCACATGACTTTTGGTGCTTCATCTCCTAGGGTTAGGTTTTTGAATGTATAGGGTTTTTTACATGCCCATTTATTTTAAAAAGGCCTTTAGAGCCTCATTGTAATCATCTTCTTGTGAATGAGCACAACCGTCACATCTTTTCTCAGAGATAAGCCGCCACCATTCCAACAAGCTTGTTTTCCGCTGCATTTTACAGTTTCATCTTATTTCGTTATTGAATAGAAAACCAGTTTTACTGTATCTCTGTTATTCTGTGTTAAGAATATTTTAATAATCTGTATTCATTTTGTTCTACTCATAAAATCTAGATCACATAAAATTCAATCTTTGATAACAAAATAAATAGAAATGCAATGCAACATGCTTAGCAATCATGCATCTAACAACACATGTAAACCAAGAATAGAAACTAAAACAACAATTCATAACAACATATAAAAATATTGATTCAAAGTTCTTAATGCACAATAATTAAATATGAGAAACAAAAATAAACACAGAGAATCACACTTATGTTTAAGTGACAGCTATGCAATCGATTGCAGGGGACATGCATTCCTCCCAACCATATATTCGTTGATCCTGATTTCAACAACATATCACCCCCAAGCTAAGGCTATGTATCTACAAAAGAGGGTGTCCCTCATAGTCAAAACACTTCCCAAGGAAGCTAGTCTTCCTACAACCATCCCAATCCACCCAACTCTCTTCACCATAACCTACACAAACCAAGGAAGGGCATCCCCCTTCATTGTTCACAGTCCCTCGGGCCTTCCCTCTTCCCTCCAAGGTTCCAGTGTGCTTGGTAGAACATGAATCTCTCTACTGGGGGCCCCAGGGATGTCAGCTGCTAGAAGAAACTGTAAGCACACATCTTACTACCCTCAAGGAAACTCTATCTCTCTATGAGAGTTCACTATGTAGGCCTGACAACCTACTTCTTCAAATCCAACAATTCGCTATCATGTTTTTATCTCCAAATCACTGGCTCTACTGACTCTGTAATCTCTCACTACTCCAAAACTTGTTGTCTTTGATACCACTCTCTTGAGACTACTCATTGCTTATCCACTCGTTCCATTCTTAGATTGACTTTTTGCATGATGTGTTTTTCCATACAAATTCCTCTTTTTCATTGCTTGCTTGACTCACACTACTTCCAAGGAGGATTGTTCTAGGCCCCATTCTCACAATAACTTCTTGAAGTGACTTTTCACACTCACCCCTCTTACAGGCATTCAATGATTGGTTTTTGGAACACTCCAAATGAAATGGAAGGTTCATAAAAAAAAGGTAATTTCTAGAATAAGGTGGGTTGATATTAATACCCATGATCATTCCCCTTTTGGACCCCTTGGACCCTTTCCCCTTTGTGGATACTAACCCCCCATTACTTTGTTTGTTTCCACCTGCAGTAGTGTTATATTTATTTATCATTATAATTTACAAAGTTTACATATTACATCACTTGGCCCATGGCCATATATCTTCGTAAATTATACACAACACTAAACTAGGGGTAAAATATGGATGTTACATTCCCCTCCCCCTACAAACTACACTATCCTTAATGCATAATACGATACATAATTTCATAATTGCATGCAAAGCTTTTCGTAGCTAAATACTTGCTACTTTCATAATTCACTTCTCTCATGACAATTCCAACCATCAATCTATCTTCGCCATAATCTGAAAAAACCAAGGAAGTGTACCCCCTTCACTGCTCACATTCTCTTGGGTTGTATGACTTCCCTTATAGGGCCAATGCATAGATCAGACAAGGAGCGTCTGAGATGTGGTTCGAAGAATTCCCAGCTTCCAAAATGGAGTCTTCATTCACTTATGTACACATGTACATTCATATTTCTTCAAAACTTTCAAAAAATTGTGGGTACTCTTCCCACATAGCCTCTTCATTCTCCCATGTGGCATCTTCAGGACTGTAGTAGGTCCACTAAACCTTTACATGTCCGATGTATTTCTTTTTAAGTACCTTGACTTTCTGGTCCAGGATGTGCATTGGCTACACCCAAAAATCCCCTTTGTGCTTGATACAAGAGCATCCTAACTTACAAACCATTAAGCTTGCGGAAGACAAAGTGAAAAACAAGGGTCTTGACATTTGAGAAAGAATTCTAATTCCTTAGTGTAAATAATTATACTTTCCAAGTTAATAGATAAATTCTAGAGAGGATGAATCATAATCTAGAATTTTTGAATGGGTAGAGTTGGTTGTAGTGAATCTTCTTTGTTATAGGCATGAGAGATTGTAGGGATAGAACTTGGCAAGATCTTAGGATCAATTTGGAAATATTATAGGATCTAAAACAAATCCGTTATTGTTTCTAAGTTTTAATTAATAATTGTAAGCCTACGGAAAAGAGAGAGGCAAATATGGAAAAAGAGAGAGGTAGAGATAGAGATGGAAAAAGAGAGAGGTAGAGATAGAGGGTGAGTGAGAGAGGAGAAAGGGCCACGGTAGAGAATGCCCATCCATCTGTGTATAATCAATCCAAACGATTACTATGAATGTGATTTATTTAAGAGAATATTTAGATGCTTCTGTGGTTGTGATATGTCTCTGTCTATGCAATTTACAGTGAGATGATTATCTGTGAATGATGAACTGGTTGAGGATATAAGTGTTTTTTTTTTATCAGAAAATTGTGTGAGTTCCTGTAATAGTGAATGAATGATGAGATTCCCATAGAAAAGGATTGAAACGCCTTTTTAAGAGTTGGAATCGATATTGCTTGCTATGAATTGAATCTTCTTTGTGTGATATTTTCTGGAGTGAATCCTTTTGAGAGTATCGAACTATGGAATCAAATTATGGAGAGTTTGTTGAAGGTCTGTGTTGAAAAAGGGCATTAGTGCCAAATTGAATTTTAAATCCTGGTCATTGTTAGTATACATGTTTGCGAATTGCTCGTCTCTTTTAGAAATCACAATAGGGATTTCTTCAGCAGTAAATTCTAGATGGGTCGTTTAAATGGTATGAATAGAGTTCTTTGTATGTTAATTGTGTTGGATTATTACTCTACGGTAGATTCAATGTTGAATTGAATTCTGTGGTTGAGTGTTGGTAATGTGTATTCCTATAAATGGATTGTGACCAAGGTATGTCCAAATCAATGGTGAAAAATCACCTTCTATGTGTAATATTAACAAAAATCTGTTAATTGAAGATCCTTGGAGACATGGAGATCTGTAAAACCTGTGTGAAAGGTAAGAGAGTCTAAGTATTGGTGTTTGTTTTATCAGTTCATGCAAATTCGAATTTTGGCATTAATGTAAGAAATATTTGTAAAGGAAATTCGATCTCTTTGGGAAATGAGATCCACTCTGAGAACAAGTTGTGATGTGTTGAGGGAAATAGCTCTCAGGTGGTCGAGTTTTATTCTATAATTTAAATACTTTTTTTCTAATTGTAATATATGAGGAATGGATTCATAAATAAATCATTGAGATCTTGGTCTAGGTGAGATCACAACTTTGTTATAAATCAACATTTCTTGTATTGAAACCTTTGGTGAATTGGGTGCCTTTACTTAGAATTATGAGAAACAAACACACAGGTGAGACTATGCTCACAATCTATATTATTCAATGAAGACTGATTGCATCATTATATAGGAAAATACTCTACTTAGTCAATTACAGCAAACCGGTTACAACAAACCACAAAAAACTAGAATCTACATTAAGTGAAGTAGAGTTCAACTACACAACTATCTCTTGACTAGTAGAGTTATTCTATGTAACTATCTCTTGCAACTGACTCTTGATCCATTATTTCCAAGTCTCCCCCTCAATGGAGAATGGATTGACTTCTACACCTAACATCTCACTAAACAACTCAAACTTAATCTTTCCAAGAGGCTTAGTGAAAATATCAGTAGCATTTTCACAAGTATTACAATACATAAGATCTATTTCATTGGACTTCAACTTTTCTCTAACAAAATGAAACTGAGCATCAACATGCTTTGTCCTTGCATGAAAAATTGGATTATTCGCTAGCTTGATTGAACTTTGATTATCACATTTGATCATTGTAGGTTTCTTTTGTTCTTTTCCAACATCTTGAAGCAGTCTTCTCAACCAAACAACTTCACAAGTTGTTGCACACAAGGCTTTATATTCTGCTTCAGTAGAAGACAAAGATACAGTAGGCTTCTTTTTACTTCTCCATGAAACAACCTCGGATCCAATGCCAAACGCATATCCATTGGTTGATCTTCGATCATCCGTATTGCCAGCTCAATCAGAATCTGAGTAACCTGTTAACTCAACATCAGATGCATCAGTATATTTAATACCATAATCAAGTGTTCCTTTTAGATACCTGAGTAACACCTTTGTTGCATTCCAATGGATTTCTAGAGGTTTCGCCATAAACTGACTTAACACACTCACAGAATATGCAATATCAAGTCTAGTTGTGGTGAGATAATTCAAACTACCCACCATCTGTCTATACATTGTGGCATTCACCTCCTTCGAACCATCATCATAAGAAAGTTTCACATTCTGTTGCATGGGAACAATAGAAGATTTACACTGATCCATTTTAAATCTCTTAAGTATTTCTCTGACATACTTACTCTAACAAACAAAAGTTTGGCCTATATTTCTCCAAACTTCAAGACCTAGGCAGTAATGTAACTCACCAAGATCTTTCATTTCAAATATCTGTGACAACTACTCCTTGATTTCATCAATTAATTTATCTGCATTTCCTACAATTATCAAATCATCAACATATAAGGAAATCAATACTATATACCCCTATTCATCAAATTTGTTATACATATTTGGATCACTTTTTCTCCTCATAAAACCCTATTGAAGAAAGAAAGAGTCTATCTTCTCATACCATGACCTAGGTGCTTGTTTTAGTCCATACAATGTTTTCTTTAACTTACACACTAAGTGTTCTTGCCCATGTTCCACAAACCCTTCAGGTTGAGTAAGGTAAACCTCCTCCTTTAACTCACCATTCAAAAATGAAGATTTAACATCTAGTTGGTGTAGCTTCCAATGGTACTTTGTAGCTAAAGCAATTAACAATCTGATAGTATTCAATTTAACTACTGGTGCAAATGTTTCAGCATAATCATTACCTTTTGTTTGTGAATACTCCTTTGCAACCAATCTAGCCTTATATTTGTCTATACTACCATCTGATTTAAACTTGGGTTTGTATATCCATTTGCATTCAATGGGCTTCTTATGTTTAGGCAATTCATTCAATTCCCAAGTATCATTTTTCATTATAGATTAATATTCTTCCTCCATTTCATTTCACCATTCATCATGTTCATTTGCTTCATTAAAACTCAAGGGTTCTATGACATTTGAAATTCTACTCATTAGGGCATAGTCTCTATACCTCTTAGGGAGATGAACTTGTCGTGAAGATCTTATCAACTGATTATCTTCCTCCCCACTTTGTGAAGATCTGTCTTCACCTCTAGGTGAACTGTGACTGCTTGAAGTGTCCATATCACTAAGTCCTTCTTGTTGTTGTCATTGTGGTTGTGACTGCTGTTGTGGTGGTTGCTGCTGTGATGGTTGTTGTTGCTCTTCTTTAACTCCTACATCAAGAAGTCTATGTCATTCCTCATGACTGTTGTTATCATGATTTCCTGCTTCCTGCTCATGGAAAAGTACATCTCTACTTGCAAATACATTGTGAGTAGAAGGATCAAACAGTTTGTATGCTTTGAATTCAGAATAGTACCCAATGAAAATACATTTAATGGCTTTACAATCCAATTTCTTCATATTCTCCTTTGGAATATGAGAAAAATCCCTGTACACCCAAATACTTTCAAATTATGAACTGCAGGGTTGGAACCATACAAGGCTTCGAAAGGAGTAACATTATCAATACACCTTGTTGGACTTCTATTATTTAAATAAACTGCAGTATTTATGGATTTAGCCCAAAATGCATTTGATAGATTATTACCTTTCATCATACTGCGTGCACACTCTACCAGAGTTTTGTTTTTCCTTTCAGCGACTCTGTTCTATTGTGGAGTGTGAGGTACTGTAAACTATTGTACTATTCCATGATCTTTGCAATATTTGATGAAGTCCCCTGATTTATACTCTCCCCCTTGATCTGAATGGAGGATTTTCATGGATTTTCATGTCTTCTTTTCCACCATGGTTCTGAATTCCTTAAAGTACTCAAAAACATCACTTTTTCTTCTAAGGAAATAAACCCATGTGTATCTTGTGCAATCATCAATAAATAACAGAAATTAAAATGCACCTCCTAAAGACCTAGTCTGCATAGGCCCACAAACATTAGTATGCACAAGATCTAACACATCTGTGTTTTTCCTATCAGGATTAAAGGGGAATTCATCTTTGTGCATCTTTCCTAATGCACATCCATCACAAGAAACATTCTTATTCTTTAACATGGGAAGTCCTTCAACCATATTCTTTTTCTGTAATAACAATAAATCAGGATGATTGATGTGGCCGTACCTTTGATGCCAAAGAATATTTGTTGGCATAGTTGCAGAATTCAGTGTGTGATGTTCTTTTCTAGTAACATCAAGTTTGTATAGGCCTCCTGGTCTGACTCCTGTTGCAATAGTTTTGAATTGGTCCAGCAGATCCTTCACTATGCAATAATTCTTGAACAATTCAACCTTCAAGTTCTTATTTGTGATGGTGGACACATAGATCATTTTTTTCTTTATCCATGGTACATACACAACATTTTGAATGTAACGAATAGTACCATTCAGAAATGTCACAGGAATGTCTCTGTATCCCTTGATCTGATGAGCGCGGTCATCTCTAAGATATATGCTGGCACCATTATGTGTTTCTTTAAAATTAGCATACTAGTTCTTATTACAAGTCATATGTATTGATGCTTTGGAATCCACAAACCAGACATCAATATCATCTGTTTCAGTAGATAAAGAAGCATTAGACACAAACAGACTAAGATCTCGTGAATCAAAATTCGGGGGCTCATCAATATCATCACTAGCAATAAACAATCTGATATCATGATTTGAATATTTTTCTGCATAATGACCTGAATGTGTTCTAGGTTTATTCCTAGCCTCATCACTCTTCTCCTTACGACAATCTTTAACAATATATCTAGGTCAACCACAATAAAAACAAATATTTGACTCATTCATGTTAGATTGCATACCTTGATTCGTCCTTGGAGATTGTCTTCTCTGCAATGAACTGCCTGTCTTCCATGAACTGATCTAGGTCAACCACAATAAAAACAAATCTTTGACTCATTCATGTTAGATTGCATACCTTGATTCGTCCTTGGAGATTGTCTTCTCTGCAATGAACTGCCTGTCTTCCATGAACTGCCTCCTCTACCTATTTCTTCTGATCTCCCTCTCACAGATCTCTTATTTGATCACAGTGCCAAATATTTATTCTGAGGCTTCATATTCTTGTACCTCTCTTCTTCTTGCAGCAAAATTCCTGTCAATTCTTCAAAATTAGTAGTTTTCTCCCTTGACCTGTTATGAACATCTGATAATCTTCTAGCATACCATTTAAGGTAATAGTGACAATATCAATACTGGAAATTGTTTCCCTATATTTCCTAGCTTGTCTTTCACCTCTTTAATACGACCCAAAAATGAACTAACAGATTCATTTCCATCCATCTTCATGCCTAGAAATTTAGTTTTCAGGAACAAAATGTGATTTTTGTTGCTAGTTTCATACAATGCTTGAAGCGTTGTCCACGTTTCAGCGGAAGTTTTAGCTTCTCTAATATGTGGGATTATTCTATCTTTAACATACATGCGAAACAATACCTTTGCCTTGTTTTCATGCTTCTCCCAATCTTGGATCTGTGTTGTTGTCGCACCGACAGTCGCATCAGGTTTCACTTCAGTTCCCTTCGCAATGGTCCAGACACCATAACCTTCCATGAGTGTTTGCATCTTGAATTTCTAGTTAATGAAATTCGAGCCATCTAATTTGTTGGCTTCGTTGAGGTAGGTCTCCACCAGAGGATTCGCCATCGCTGCAAGATATTCTTTGCAAGTGAATCACCAAGGATATGCAACTTTCCGTCAAGTGTTGAGCAGTCCATCTCTCTTCCTTCGGATCCACTGATCTGATCCTACCTTGGCTCTTAGTTTTCTTAAAATAAATATAAAGAAACCTTAAAAGGAAACCTTAACACCACTTTATATATAAAAAATAATATAAATTTCTTAAAAAAAGGAAACTTTTCCCTTTTTTTTAATACACATTCATCCACTTTAATAAATAAATTTTATAACTCCCTCTTCACCTCTTTATAGCAGCCTCATGCTTTAATAAAAGAATATCCACTTTATAAAAAAGTTTATACTTCATAAAATATTCACTTAATAAAAAATGTATACTTCACATCCACTTTAAATCATAGGCCATCCATTAATAACTCCTTCACGATTGTGAAAATTTTAACTCACCAATTTAAATCGTGGCACCAATATAACCTCATGCTTTAACCTCATGCTCAAATCTCATGTAGCAAAAAATACCATGCAGTAAAAAATGAAAACTTATGCTTCATGAAAACTCACGATTTGGGGCAGCTCTCTCTCAAGAACCCACGTGTTTCCACACCTCTCAGTATTATTAGAGTGCGGCGATTCCACACCTCACTATTCACTTGGAGTGCAGAAAACCCACGCATTTCCGCACCACACGCTACTATTAGAGTGTGGCGAGTCCACACCGCACTATGCACTTGGAGTGCAGAAATCTTTAAGGATTTACGCACTGTAATACACAGCTGGAGTGCGAAAATTTTAGGTTTTCAAACATGTGCAAAGTTTGAGTAGTATGTTGCTGCACCCTCAAGAGGGACCTATGGACTTCTATAAATTGACGCACCTCCCTTCTGCGACTCCTCACTTCCGCAGCTCTGATACCAACTTAGAATTATGAGAAAAAAACACACAGGTGAGACTATGCTCACAATCTATATTATTCAATGAAGATTGATTACATCATTATATAGGAAAAGACTTTACTTAGTTGGTTACAACAAACCACAAAAAACTAGAATCTACATTAAGTGAAGTAGAGTTCAACTACACAACTATCTCTTGACTAGTAGAGTTCTTCTACGTAACTATCTCTTGCAACTGACTCTTTCTCCATTGTTTCCAAGTTACCATCGACCTAGGAGATCATCATCTTCAAGATTTGAATTAATCTTGAGACAAATGGTAAGTTAATCATTGGATAAACCCTATTTGAATAACGATATGGTGTGAAGCTTGTCCAGATTTGATGATGGTAGTAATATTTCCCATGCTAAATTATTGATGAGAAGTTTAGAAGTTCTTCATTCTATCAGATGGGGACCTGCAACATTTAATTGCATGAATAGAGTCGAGGTTTACATGCCTTGTTCAATGGTGTAAATTTGTTAATACCAATCCAAGTAGTATGACCATTTGAATGCATGAGTTGGAAGCGTTTCTATTTGAATAACAGAGATCGGATAACATAGACTCGGAATGGGTAATCATTAACGAGAGAGGAACGAGAAAACTGTAGACAAGCACCTACAGATTGGAAGTTCAAACATCAATTTGAAAGTGGACTCAAACCACATCAAGGTAAGATTATGGGCTTTGCTATAAGAAGGTAAACTTGTAGGTATATATGCTTGTCTTTATGAAATTGTTGTTCATATATGGGTAGTCACAGAGGACAAAGGAATATGAATATAATCATAGGTAGAACCAAAGTCTATTTATGATTTGATTGCATAAAATGTTGATATATTGGAATGGGTTTGTGGGCATGGAACTTTAGACTGAAGATGAGTATAATTGAATGAGGAACATCTAGGAATACAACTTTTTATTTTAAAATTGTGGTTTGAGTAAAGTTGAACTCAGATTAAAGGATCTGAAAATCCAATCGAAATGTTTTATGTTAGTAATTTTAACATCACCCAACCCCTAAGTTCCCTTTGAAGGGATGGAGTGTCAAAATTTTGTTTCTTCTAATTGTCTAAATTCCTTTTTTTTAAGCACACCATCATCTTCTACTCGTCAAGATATTTCTAAGGACTATAAATTTGCTCAAAACTAAGCTCTGGGTTAAATGTTATAGCTACTCAAGGTTTTGGGCCTTCATCGGCCAACAACCATCTCATTACCATGTGGTCGCTTAATACTCGTGACATCGATATGTTAGTTTCACAGGCCCAATTCATTTGTCCCACCTTCATCGTCGTCAAGATTTATTATCCCATAATTCACCCCCACTAAGAAAACTCCGACGACAATATTCCAACGGGTAACTTCCCCATATCTAACAAATCGGAGCTCTTGATCTTTACGGTCCATATCACATCAGAAATACCAACTTACATGGGCGTTATTGTCTATCCCTTACCATGTGATGTGAACCTTATGATGGATCGACGACTAATATTTGATCTCATCTATCCATCGACCAATGATTGTC
>JZKD02S0637212.1:60408-77596 GCA_000966675.3 Picea glauca
TAAACAAGTGGGAACTATACAGAACACATAATTAAGAATTATGTGTAAATATAACACCACATATATTGTTCTAGAAGAAAATATTCAAGGAGTATTTACAACAGTGGAAAACCATGACAACAATCACATATTGCAATTTTTGTACAAGCTTAAGTGTAATTTCAACAACAATAACCATGGCAGAGAATGCATAAATTACAGTTTTTGTACCATTTTTATAGTAGTATGTTAAATTGTAAATAACACGGAAAATACCAACACATGAGTACATAATTATTCATAGAGTAATTAAAACAAGAACTTGGTGAACACTTATCTGATATAATTATCCACCAGTTGCATGTAAATCTCTGACTTTCCTCCCAAACCTAGACTTTGTTGCCCACAAACTGATAGAAAGTCACCTTCGAGTTGGGGCTTAAATTCCACATGGCAAGGAAAACTTATCCAGACAATGTATCTCAACAGAAATGCTCAGATTTCAAGTGCCAAGTTTTACCAGCAAACCTACAGTCTCTAATTTCCCCACATGCTTGTCCCACCCAGGGAGTGTGCCCCTTCGACTGCCCCACTTTCCTTTCGGGATTCAACAACAAGCCATATAGGAAGTCTTGGAATTCTGTAGCTACAGCTTGGCACCTTTGGGAAACAATTCCCAACAATTCTCTCACCTGGAGAGAATGCTTGCGGGCCTAACAACCCGCCTCTTCATCTTGATTACCAACAAATCCAACCTCAAGCACCTCAAACAAGTAAGGAGATGACAACCAATACCTACATCCACAATAGGGATATGGTACAAATGATGGAGAGAAGGATCGAATGATGGAGTCCATGAATGAATGATGAGATCCCCCCAAAATGCACTAAGGTTTCCTATTTTATTTGCATGTTCATGAAGTGCCACTTGTCGCTTCTCAAACTCCCTTGAACCCACTTGGTGATTTGTTCCTTCCTTTGTGGGAACTTAGGATAAATTGGTATATCCCACAAAGTGACTTTAGGAAATATTTAATAATATTTCCCTTGGCTTAAGCCCCTATGGCTTAGCTCCCTTCCTAGACCCTGAGCCCCCCTTTCCATCTAGTGGATTTTAGCCTCCCAAACTCTTTCTTGTCAAGATGGTCTGCAACAGTGATGTTTTTCCATTTAAATCAGAGTGGCATTAAATAATACAAAATAGGCACATTGGCCACAAAATTTCATGACTCGCCATCCTACATACACAACCGTATTTACATTACAATCGGGGTTTGACCTAGGGGTATTATAGTAATTACAGGAATTTTGAAATTCATGTAACCACATGATGATGCAGGAGTTTATGGAAAGCACAAGTTGTTGGTAACATTAATAACCCTATCGACAACTTGCTACATCAAGTGGTATCATAGCGGGTTGATGATGCTATTTGGAATGGGATTGAGAATATAGTTGGTTGTACAAACTATAGATTTGTAGCCAACAGAAGGAGTGGAGAGAATTGCAACAACTTACATTCCAATGAGATCAGATAGGTAATTTGATCTTTTTATTTTTCAGCTAACTTGAGAAGGAATTTTTTGAATACAGGTAGCAACAGTGGAAGATATGGTGGCATTGATTATAGTTTGGAGAAATGTAACAGAGAACAAATGAAGTTCTCAAGGAGGTGAGGTAAGTAAATGCAACAGCCAGAAGACAAAAGAGTGCTCAATGAGGTTCTAGGTGAGAGAACCATAGAAATACCAAAAGGCTAAGCTAAGAGAAGACCTAGTGAGGTATTGGGTGACAAGTCAATAGAGAGGGCTTGTTTTCAACTCACAGTGGGCAAGAGAAAGCTCACAAAGGAAGAAGGAAAATGACTATTGATAGTCATAGCAAAGGTTCAAGGGTACGCCACAGAAAGATGAATGATGAGGAGTTTGATAGGAAACTAGTTGAAATGAAAGTACAACCTAGTTTACTAATGGAGCTGCTACAAGAAGGTGAAGAAGACCAAAGGTGCAGGTGGATTATGTGGAAAAAGGTGAAATGAAATATGTTGTAGTTAATGTTGAAGCATAGGTTGAGTGCTCAGTTGAAGAATGAGAAACTTAGAGAAGTTGAGTTTAAGCAGAGGTTAATGATAGAAGGAGAAGTTCACTTTTGTGAACCTAAACAAGGACCAATCCTTGGAGAGGATGATGGTAATTTTGTTGAAGAAATACTTGTTAAAAGTCTCATGGACTGTATGGAAAGATCAAAGCAACATGAGGATGTGATGACAATGACCTCAAATGAGGCTAGAGAGCCTTATGATTTTAAATCTAACAATTTGTGTATGCATGCAGGTGTTGCAGGTATCAAAGGTGAAGGAAAGTCACCGAGAACTGTCACAAAGTTAGAGGAAGAACAAAACCAAAATTATGTTACAAGAGAAAGAAAGACAAAATTTTCTTATAAAGGAAATCAAAGCAGAGTTCCTACACAATGGAAAAATGCATCTATGAAGTGTGAAATTTATTTCATTCAACACAGGAGGATGATGAGAGAAATGAGAATATTCCATCATGTGAAGCAAAGGATGACAGTCTTGGAAATGCAGATTTGAATACAGAAATAAGGATATCATAGGAATGGTTGGAAAAAGATGCATGTGATGAGCATGGAATAGAGGTTGCAAATGCAATCAAGTTAGTTTTATTAATTGAGGTGAGGAGTTGAAATTCTTGGAAGAAAGATTGTTAAATTCAAATGTGAAATATCAACAAGCACAACTGAGACCATAAGAAAAGAGTGTTATCTTGAATGACATCAAGGTGGATGAAGTTGCAAGACATGATCAGCAAATTGTAATGCAAGTATGTCAGCCATAATTGAATAATAGTTTTATAACTCTTATGCAATAGGAAGATTTGCAACAAATTAGAGATGACAACGGGAAGTTTCAGCTGAAGATAGAGTTGGATGATGAAATTGAAAAGCTATTGATGTTGATGAAGGAGATGTACATGAGAAGGTACAAGAGAAAGAGGAGGACATCCAGCAACAAAGTACAATTGACTGAAAGACTTTGTATCAACAAAGAAAGTGGATAACAACAACATGGAATTTGGAGGCCTAGTTCAGAGCTAGGTATATGAATATAAGACAGATCTAGGTAGTAACAAAGGACAAAGGAATATGAATATAATCATAGGTAGAACCAAAGTCTATTTATGATTTGATTTCATAAAATGTGGATACATTGGAATGGGTTTATGGGCATGCAACTTTAGACTGAAGACTGAGTATATTTGAATGAGGAACATCTGGGAATACAATTTTTTATTTTAAAACTGTAGTTTGAGTAAAATTGAACTTAGAGTAAAGGATCTGAAAATCCAATTGAAATGTTTTTTGTTATTAATTATAGGAATTTTTAAATTCCTGTAACCATATGATGATGGAGGAGTTTATGGAAAGCACAAGTTGTTGGTAACATTAATATCACTACTGAAAACTTGCTACCACAACTTGCTATATCATTGCTCCACCTGAATCACAGTCCAATCAAAATTACGTGATTATGATCAGGTATATACCTCTTTAATAAATAAACACATAACACATTATGAATTCACATGGATGAAGGTATTGCTAGCATGTATGCAACTAGGCCTATCCTCTTTAGGATTTCAAATGACCCATAGTATTTTGCTACCAATTTTGGGTAACTGTCAAGTTTCAACGAGCTCCTTTTGTCTTTAACTTTTAAAAATACATGCTCCCCCACTTTTAATTCTCTATGTGTCCTTATTTTATCAACATAACTCTTCTAACCGTCCTGAGCAACCTTCCGATTCAGCCTAATCTTAACCATATACATCCTTTGTTAGCTTGTCCACTATGACCGTAATATAATCATGTTGTCACGTTTTCCTAGGTAGTTTGGTAACGAAATCAATAGTAACCACTTCCCATTTCCATTCAGGAATGGGAAATCGATGTAGAAACCATGTTGGGTGTCTATGCTCAGTCTTTACCTTCTGACGTTCCATTCATTTGGCCAAATAATCTACTACAACTCTCTCCATACATGGCCAAAAATACTTCCCTCTTACATCTATGATGATCTTCAGGTATCTTGATTTCCAATGTATGACACATCATGCATCTCTCTTAACACTTAGTTCCTCAATTCCAAAGAAATTATGTTTTTGAACAAGAGGATTCCATCCTCTTGTAGCTGGTAGTTTTTATATTTATGTTGTAGGCTACCCTACTATAAGCTTTCCTTGACCTGCACATAATGTGGTTCTACTGTCACAACTTCTAAATTTTTTTCCTGTAGATATGTGATATACATGCTAATAGGTATGGAACGCATTTCATGCACCCTTCTACTGAGTGCATTGACCACTCTATTCTCTTTTCCTTTGATGTGTTTCATGTCAAAATCATATTCACAGAGAAACTCCATCCATCTTGTTTTCCTTGCATTTAATGTTGGTTGACGAAATAGATGTTTCAAACCACTATAGTCTATCCTTAATTCAAACCTTCGACCCATAATATAGTTCCTCCACATATTTAGGGCATGTATTATGGCTGCAAATTCCAAGTCACATGTGGCATAATTTATCTCATGCTCTTTTAACTTCCTGGACTCATAACATATTACGTGTCCATTTTGTGTAAGGACTTCACCAAGTTCTTCTTTGCATGCATATGTGCACACAAGAAAATATTCATCCAAATCTATGATATTTAACATATGTGCACTAGTTAATAACTCCTTCAAATGATGGAAACTTGTTTCACACTTGGTGCTCCATTTGAAATTTACCCCTTTCTTTTGCAGATAAGTTATTTTGTGCACAATCTTGGAGAAACCTTCAATCAACCTCCTATAATAGCTAGTTACATCCACAAAGGATCTAACTTCAGAAATATTTGTAGATGATGGCCAACTCTTGATTACTTCCACCTTCTCTAGATCCACTGCTATGCCATCCTCTGACACAATGTGGCCCAAGTATTGGATTTTTCTTTGGTAAAAAGAACACTTACTCAACTTGGCATATAACCAATTCTCTCTTAAAAATTGAAGCACCATTCTCAAATGGTGTTCATGATCCTCCTATATTTTAAATTAAATGATAATATTATCCAAGAAGAAAATAACAAACTATTTAGGTAATCCATGAATACTCCATTCATTAAACACATAATTTCAGCTAGTGCATTTGTTAACCCAAAGAGCACCACTACAAATTCATAGTGGCCATATATTTTCCTAAAGGTTGTCTTGCTAGTGTTTTCCTCTTTTATCCTTACTTGATGGTAACATGACCTCAGGTCAATCTTGGAAAATATCCTTTCCCCCTTAAACTAATAAAAAGGATCATCAATTCTTGAAAAGGTATACTTCTTATTCTTCACTATGATTGCTCAAGAACCTATGAATATTAACCCTTTCATCCTTGATGAAAGCCACATACCTCATAAGCTCCAAGAATTTCCTTTGGTAATCCTCCATGGTCATGCTTCCAACTTTGATTTCAAAGAACTCTTGCATATTCCTGTCATAATATTGCTCTAACAAGTACTATTACTACAATTATTTCTTGAATTGTTTCCAAGAAATCCTCTTCTCATCAATGTGCTTAGTTTGCTTGAGTTGATCCCACCACATAGAGGCTTTTCTTTGAAGATGGTAAGATGCAATTTTGGCTTCCACATTGGATGGGTAATCATGCAACTAGAAATATTTCCTCATGCCCAACTACCAAGCTTCAACCTCTTCTCCCTTCCTATGCTCTCCATCAAAATTTAATGGCTTGATATCCCTAAGATCTTCTTGCAAGAAATATGACATATATCTTATATTTTGATGTCTGACAAGGGACACACTTGGGTTTCTCACTAACCCTGATCTTTCATTTCTTCTTCTAGTCGAGTGTCCCTAGGAGTGGTGATCATGTCTACTGACACTCCTTGACTATCTAGACCCTATGAGATCCTATCTTCTATCATAAGACGTATATTTTGTTGCATTCCCTACATTGGATGCTTATTTTTTACCAAAGTATTTATTGACTTACTTCTAAAACATATTTAGACTCTGTAGCAACTCTTCCTAAGATCTCATTATCCTTTAATTATCTGCTTGATATCTCTACACCTCTGATCTGAATTGTTTTTAGAATGAAATGAGAGCGGAGATATAATAAATAAATGTACAAAGATATATAGGATATCAAATAATATAATAGAAATGTATCAAAGATGCAACCATAAAAACAAAGATACAATAATACACAATTTTCTATTAATGAGTGAAAATGTACAAAGACTGTAAAAATACAGAGTGAAAGACTCACTAGAATGGTGGCAGCTTATCTCTGAGAAGAGATGTGTCCGCTACTCGCATTCGCAAGAAGATTATTTTACAATGAGGCTCCAAAGGCATTTTTATCATAAATAAAATCCAAAATCCTAACCCCAGAAGATGAAAAGCCAACAGTTTTTTGGACCCCGTTTTGGGTAGTTTGGTGTATCAACTTCCCGAGGGCGTAACTTTGGTATACGATCTTTGTTTGGAGCGCATGATAGCTCGTTGGAAAGGTATCATTGAGTATATTCATTTTGGGGGCTCAAATAGAGCCTTAGAATATCATTGAGAAGCTAAATCCCAAAAAAAAATCATTTAGGCCCTCAAAATGGCCCCGGAAGTTAAAAACTGCTAAAAATAGTAAATTGCCAAAATTGCCAAAAAATTGTTTTGAGCTAGTTGGAAAAGGTGGGTGGCCATTGATATCCACCTAGATCAATCCTCCATCCTTAGGAAGCAATGGTATCCATTGTATTGAGTGCCTGGGGGAGAGGGAAAAGTGTTTGTTGAATCTGCATCTTGATGAGTTGCTTGTCTTGTTGGAGAAGTTGTGTTGCTTAGCTTGTTGAAGGTTTTCACGAACCTATGGCTAGAAGGGTTGGACCTTTTTAACTAGTCTGGCTACATGAGATGCCTGTGTGCAGAAGGAATATTTACACTTTTCTGCAATCTTGTCGACCTTCTTCTGTTAGATAGAAGGTGCTTGGACTGAGGATACAGTGGTGTTCTTCTACTCACACTTTGAATAGACTATGAAGAAGCTCAATTTTGTAGTATGAGATACTACCTTGCGGCACTGTTTTGGTGGGACAATAGTCAGAATTACCTCTGGTATCCTGTAGAGATGACCCCCCCAGAGTAACAATGACACTACGGGGTCAAGACTCATAAATAGAATGGCACTTCCACATATATGGATGGCCCAAGAGAACATCATAGACATCCAGGGGGGGAAAATCACATAATACCTCATCCTTGAAGGGTTGGATGTTGTATGACAATCGACACTACTGGTTGTGTAACTTCCCTAGCCACCAAAAGGTTGGGAAACACCATTGAAGCAACCTTAACTTTTCCCAACTAGCTCTGATACCAATTTGTAATGTCCCCAACCACCAACAGGTTGGGCAATGCCACTACTCAGACACTTCACTTAGCTCTGATGCCAATTTGTTTTAACATCCCCATCCACCTAGGCCGAGCCACACTATCTCGTAGAAATAACAATTATCATCTGTCTATAATTAAAACCATAGATATTCATATTATTCTACTAATACACAAACTGATGTAGATATAACAGTAAAAGAATACATGCAGTAATTCAAACAAAACCATAGATGTAACAACATATATAAATACATAGCATGTGAATGAACAAGGAATGAATAATTATATTTTAATTGAGATCCACCAACTATGTGCAGACCTTCCACGAACCTCCGAGCATTAGACCATGTTGCTCATCACGATCAGTAGTGGGTCACCCTCGAGCTGGGACTAAGCTCCACCCAGGGAAAGGGAATCCTAGACTAGGCTAAGGTTACATGAAACTGCACAGTGCAACTGGAAGGATTCTCTCCAAGAGCCTTCTTACGCCCACTACTCACAAACTCTCATTCCCCACATGCCTGTTCCACCCAGGGAATATGCACTTTCACTGTTCCACAGTCCATCAGTTGCTCCACTTCCCCTTTCAGGGTCTTAGCAATAGGTTGGATCAGGAATTCTCAAAGCTCTGTAGCTAGTGCTAGACTCTCTCTAGGAGAAAATCACTTCCCATCAAACTCTCTCACCTGGAGACAGTTACTCATAGGCCTGACAACCTACCTCTTCAACCATGGGCCTGACAACCCGCTTCTTCAACCACTTCAACTCAGTTCTAGCAAGGTGAGGAAAACAACAATAACATTCATCTAACACACGGGTGATGGCAGCAACAGAAAATGGGTATAGACACCAAAAACAACAACAACCAAATGCTAAGACACAACATGGCTCAGGAGAATACAAATGCGTCGGGCTTCACAAGAGACACATGGGATAAATCAAGTACCACAACAGGATTCCAAAGGTGTGTACTAGATACAGAGGTTGACGATGGAGGCCCAGTGAGTTAGGCAGAGGATAGAAGAATGGGGAGAGAACCCCCCCAACGAGCTGACTCTCTAGCTTTAACTGAATGCGCTCATGTTGACACTTGTCTTCCTGGAGCTACATGCACTCTATTTTTCATTTGTTTCTCCTTTCCCAGGAACTTAGGATAACTGGGTTTATTTTTCCCCACTTTAATATTTTCATTATTCAGGAATATATTATAATATTCCCTTGGGTTAATCCCTCTATCTTAGCCCCTCTTTCCTAATCTCTCAGTCCCATCCCTTTCCCTACCTGTTGGATCTTTGTCTCCCATCACTCTTTCTTTGTGGTCAGTCTACATGCACGATGTATAATTTTTATTAATGATCTGCATAATTACATATACAAAAATTAGGTTTATTGGCCTTAGCATCCAGGATCTTCGGCCTATAACACATAAGCCTACCAGCTTATCAACACTCGTCTCACCAGCCTACAAGCATCAATACAATTCATAAATACAACTGGGGCTCGTCATTGGGGATATTACAATCCCCTCCCCTTATTTTTTCACTGTCCTCGGTGCAACTTATTTACATAATATCAACAAGATTTTCAAAATATTCAAAAAGATATGGTTATTCTTCCCGCATAGCATCCTCATGATCACATGTCATGTCCTCAGGACCATACCAGGTCCACTGGACCTTTACAGGACCTATGGCTCGATTCCAGAGCTATTTTCTCTTCCGATCCAATATGTGCACTGGATGCACTTGCAAGACGCCTTATTGCTCCACATGAATCACATTCCAATCAATAATATGATTAGCATCATATATATATATATATATATATATATATATATATATATATATATATATATATATATATATATTAAGCAATGAAACATGAAACACATTATGTACATTCATGGATGCAGGAAATGCAATCATATATGCAACCAGTCCAATCCTTTCTAGGATTTCAAATGGCTCACAATATCCGGTTGCCAACTTGGAACAGTTTCCCAACTTTAGGGAACTTCTGTTGGCTTTAACTTTCAAGAAAACATGATCACCCAATTTAAAATCCCTGTGGGTTCTGTTCTTATCAGCATAACTTTTCTGCCTATCTTGGGCAACCTTCAAATTCTGCTTAATCTTCAGCATTTTCTCTTCCATTTCCTTGAGCAACTTTGGCCCAACCACTGCCCTATCAACTGGGTTATCCTAGCTGACTAGGGTGCTGCACTTTTTTCCATAAAGTGATTCAAATGGGCTCATCTTCAATGATGCTTGATACCCATTGTTGTAAGAAAATTCTACCAAATGTAGGTAGTCTTCCCATTTAGATGATTTTTCCATCACATAAATCCTTATCATGTCCTCTATCACTTGGTTCACCCTTTATTTTTTCCCATCAGACTCGGGATGATAGGTTGTTTTGAAGTTCAAATCCTCCCTTTAAATAACCCCTTCCATAACTTTGATGTAAATTTCGGGTCTCTGTCAGACACAATTGTCTTGGGTATTCCATGCAATCGTCCTACTTCCCTCATTTAGATATTGGCAACATTAGTTGCCTTGTGAGTAGTCTTCAATGGAATAAAATGGGCATCTTTCGTAATATTATCCACCACCACCATGATGGAATCATGTTGCTTATTTGTTCTGGGTAATTATGTGATGAAATCCATTGTCACCTCTTCCCACTTCCACTCAAGAATAAGCAATGGTTGTAGCAACCCAACTGGGTGCCTATTCTTGGCCTTGACCCTTTGACATTCTAAGCATTTAGCTATGTCCTCTGCAATTTTCGTCTTCATGCCTAGCCAAAAGTAATGGCTCTTGACTGCTGCCATTGTTTTCTAATAACCAGGGTGCCCAACATAAGGCACATTATGCATTTCTTTCAAGATCATAATTCACAATTCCTGGGAATTAGGTACATAAATTATGTTTTTGTACCAAAGTGTTCCATAAGCTTCCAATTTATAATCTTCCACTTTATGTAGCATCTTACCTTGATGTAGCTTTGCCACCAATTCCATGTACTGCAAATCTGCATTTACAGCTTCCAAAATTCTACCTTTAATATCATTTTGATACATGCTAATGGTCGTAGCATGTAGTTCATGCACTCTTCTACTGAGTGAATCATCCACTTTGTTCTCCTTTCCTTTGATATGCTTGATATCAAAGTCACACTCTCAAAGGAATTCCAACCATCTACTATGCCTAGCATTCAAGAATGGATGATCAAACAAATACTTCATACCGTTATGGTATGTCCTCAGTTCAAACCTCTTTCCCATGAGGTAATTTCTCCATTTCTTTAGAGCGTGTACAATGGCCACCAACTCCAATTCATGGGTTGCATAGTTATTTTCATGCTCCTTCAATTGTTTGGAGTCATAACATATTACAAACTCATTCTGGTTGAGGACTCCTCCCAGTCCTTCTTTGCATGCATATGTACACACTACAAAATCTTCATTCGGATCTGCAATCCTAGGGATTGGAGCACTAGTTAACAATTGCTTTAATTCCTGGAAGCTCTTTTCACATTCTTCTGCCTAATGAAATTTCACCCCTTTTCTTTGTAATGAAGTGATTGGGTGAGAAATTTTTGAAAACCCTGCAATGAATCTTCTTTAATAGCCATTTAGACCCATAAAGGATCTGACTTCTGTCACATTCTTAGGTGTTGACCATTCTCTAATGGCCTCTATCTTCTTAGGGTCCACCATTATCCCTTCCTCTGAAATGATATGTCCCAAATAATGGATCTGTTTTTGATAAAATGAGCACTTTCTCAATTTGTAATACAGTTGGTTCTATCTTAGCACTTGCAACACCATCCTCAAATGGTGTTCATGCTCTTCCTCTGACTTGGAATACACCAATATTTCATCCAAAAATATTATGACAAACTTGTCTAGATATTCTCTGAATACACCATTCATTAGGCACATGAAAACATCATGTGCATTTGATAACCCAAATGGCACCATTGTGAATTCATAATGACCATACCTTGTTCTGAAGGTAGTCTTGTTGATGTATTCATCCTTTATCCTTACCTGATGGTACCCTTACCTGAGATCTATTTTTGAAAATATCTTTGCATCCTTCAACTCATGAAAGAGATCATCGATCCTTGGAAAAGGATACTTGTTCTTTATAGTCAGTTTGTTAAACTGTCTGAAATCAAAGCACAATCTCAATGTCCCATCTTTCTTCTTCACGAACAATATTGGGGAACCCCAAGGTGATACACTTGGGCATATATACCCCTTCTTCAGAAGTTCTTCAAGATGCATTTGCAACTCCTTCAACTCTGGTGTACTTATTTTGTATAAAGTCTTTGACACTGGAGCTGCTCCAGGCATCAGGTTTATAGAGAAATCAATATCTCTCTTTGGGGGTAGTCCTGGTACCTCCTTGAATACATATTCAAAATCTTCCAGGACTACATGGTATTCAATATTTAACACCTTATCCTTAGGTTCTTTCTCCATATGGACTGCAAATATTTGGCAGCCCTTCCTGTAGCACTTTTTTAGCTGCATTGATGAGATTTCTTTGATAGTCATTGCCCATGGGATTCCTTGCACTTTCCTTGGGTTTCCATCCTCATCCAGGCAAGTGAATGACTTGTTATGACAGTCTAAGATGGCATGGTGTTGTTCCAACCAATCCATCCCAATTAGACATCCATAGGAACCTAAAGGTAAGATGTTCAATTCATCCCTTGTGCTCAGTCCATTCATGTCCACTGGACAGGACTTAACCAACTCAGTAACTTTTTTTTTGGCTCCTATAGCTAGCTACACTAACCAAGATTTTCCAGGCTTGTTTCTTGGAAAATACAAACTTTCCACCATCTTGGGATCTATATAACTATGACTAGCCCCTTAATCAATTAAAATAGTAAAGGCATGGTTATTGAGCATACCTTCAACTTCAATCATGTGTGATTGAAACTCATCTTGCTTGTTGTCCAGGGTTGCATAGATCCTTGGTATTTTACTACTCATGTCCTCCACTATTTTTTCTTGTTGAACATTGTGGACAACTCTCATTTTTCTATTTTTATGGGGACAATCTCTATACTTGGGGTCTCCCTGAAAACCCCAACATTGAATGGGTGTATGCCTTGGCCTTTGTCCCCCTACCTTAGCCATTCTCTTCTCTCTAAAATATGGTTTTACTTGAGGGATGTTTCTGAAAAAGGGAGTCTTGTTTCCCTTCTGCCTCTGCTCTTTCTTGAACTTCTTCTTGTCATCCCAAGCCTTCCAAAAAGTGGGTTTTTCTCTTTGCTGCTCATATAAGCATTTTTCTCTCCTTATAGTTTCTACCATAGTTTTAGGATCATCATACTGGATCTTTCCACTAATGGAAATGGCAGTCCACTCAAATACCTTTGAATTTTGACAATCTCATCTTTGATGAAAGGGACATACTTCAACAATTCTAAAAACCTTCGTTCATATTCATCAATGGTTATGCTACCCAGCTTGAGTTCAAAGAACTCTATCATCTTTATGTCATAGTATCTCTTAGTCAAGTATTTATTTTCGAAATACTTCTTGAATTCCTTCCAAGTAACATTTTTCTCTTTAATGTGTTGCACCTGCACAAGCTAGTCCCACCACATGGATGTCTTTCCTTTCAGTTGATACATTGTAATTCTTCCTTCTGCATGAGAGAAATAATTTTTCAGTTGGAAATATTTCCTTATGCCAAGAAGCCATGTCTCAACATCTTCCTCCTTCTTGTGCTCTCCATCAAATGTAGGAGGTTTAATTTTGTTCTTTTCACCCTTCAGTTCATCCACTCCATATTTCTTATGCTTTCTGGTAGGAGATGTGATTGAACTACTGTGTGCTCTCCTTTTGGAGTGCCCTTGGGAGTGATGATGGTGTCTACCAACACTCCTTGATTTCCTCTTCTCACCAGGGAACCTATGACTTTCTAATTTACTGGAGTCACTCTCCTTATCTAGTTTCTTTTCTATCCTTTCCAGGATCGGTATCAACTTTATGTTGAATTCTCCCTGTTGTTCCCTGGCTTTCATGAGCTTTCTGTTATCTTCTCGGTGAGTCTAGACATATTTCTGCAATCTTCCAATGATTTTCATCATGTTTCCTTCCTTATCTATCTCTTCTCCATGCCCATTGTAGTTTGATCCTTCAACTCCCAAATGGACATCCATTCCTTTAGCTTCATTCTATGAACTGAAAGCATTATGTGCCTCCTCCATTTCTCTACACTATGTGGTAATTCAATTCGCTCCTAACAATCGTTAACTCTGCAAACACAACGTGCAGTCAAACAAAATTTTCCAGGCCATCAGTCCTTAACAAATTCCACAGTATTCATAAACCAATATGATTCAAACAAAACTTTCAGATTCCATTTTCTGCAATTCTCGATCAATCAAGAATCCCCGCAGATCTTTTCTTTTTTAGTTCCTCTCTGTTCTGCAATAATTTTTGGGCAAAATATCCTTTCTCTTATCCCCCAACCCATGTGACCATAGGTTGTGGCCAAGCACTAGGTCGATAGGAGCTTACTCGGAACTTTGGTCCTCCAACTTCGGAAGTTTTCAAAGCACATCACAACAAATCTCTCAGATCTCTGGATTGACGAACTCGTGAAGTAGGGTGGATCAACAGTCCACAACTGCCCAACATCCAACAACTGACACCCACTATGTAAGTCTAGGAATATGAGCTCCAGAACTTCGAAGCTTCAGGACTTCGAAGGATTTCACATCCGCACACCCCCTGGTTGAACAAATATTGAAAATTTCTAAACTTAGTGTATTTTGCCAAAATTTAGGTCAATTGCGCTAGTTAGTTTTAGAACCTTGTTGCCTGGTGTAATCTTGTACAACCATTAAGTCCTTGCACCATTTGATGCAAACCTTTCTGCTGCAATAAAACCTCTAAACCTATCGTCATTCTCGTCGATCTTCTCTACCATCAAAACCTAAAAGCCTTGCGTCACAATTGGCCAAAATATCAAAGCTTTGAAGTTTTCGAAGGTCTCCTGTTGGTCTTAATTCGCAATTATTTGATTTTCAAAATAAGTCAGAAGTGTCAAATTACAAAAAGGAAAAAAAACCAAAATACAAAGTTTTGTTTTTTATATTATTTTAAAATTATTTTATATAATTTTAAATTAATATTTTAGAGTTTGGTAAAAAAAGAGAAAATTGTTGATAAAATTTATTGGGTCAACTTCTCTTCACGTCCAATCTCTAAACTAGCTACCAAAATCCATACACATGCCAAGTCACAAGACAACTCATACAAAACTCCAAGGAGAGAATCCATGGGAGCACCAGGGCCAAACACCCACGGTATGTGTTAGGGTCCTAACCAGCACATAGGTAGAGCAATATATTCGGATGTAATAAAGGTCAATATTAATAAGGCCTTTCAATAAAGTAGAATAAGGCAGATGTAAGAAGACCTAATAGAAGCTTCCATTTCTAGAAGGATCTTCCTCTAGATGCTTCTCCTGATAGACATATTTAGTATAAATAAGGGTCAAGGGTATGAAAACCCTAGCTTGGAGATTATTGTAACAGAGTGCTACTCGATTGGATGTTGCCCCCTCGAAGAGGCCCGTGAACATTGTTTTATGAATCAAAGTGTTATTTATGTTGTTTTTCTTATATCATTTATATGTTATTGTGGAGATTATGATGGTTATATTACTGTTATTCTGTCATTTCTAGCATTTTATTTATGTTCTGCATACTTGTTATATCTGGTATATTACAAGTGGTCTCAGAGCAGTTTCCTTGGCAGAAATTGTGGGAAATTTTTTTCAGGGTAGAGACGTATTCCGACATCTTTAAGCCACAGAGATCTGTTGTTATGTGCATAAACCCGCAGTTGACGGATTCATACACACAGGAAATACAAGTGGTTCTTAAGCTCACATCTGTTGTCCACCCTTGTAACCCCTGTTGGTACCCCTTCGAGTGGTACTGTATCAGACAACACCTGTGTACAGATCAGCCTAGATTTCCTGAAGCCCTCTTTAGATAAACCGATCAGCTGCATGATTGCTATAGTTCCACCGAGAACAACACTCGAAAAGATACTCTCTAGTACTTGGGTAGTCAGGTAGTATGGCTAAGGGTATGGTCTACCCTCCTTAGTTAATTCCCTAAGATATTGGGTCGAGTAATATGGTTGGACCTCGCACGTATATCAAAGATCTATAGCACAAGGCAAACCCTTGTCTATAGAACCCTTGAATACCTAACCCTTGGGGGACAGAAACATAAACAAATTAAAACAGACAAGATCTGTTGCAACGCAACTGTGTTTGGGTTGTCAAATCACTACACTTTTCTTACTGGTTAAGCATTTGGGGATTTCATCGTTGTAGTATTCTTCAGACCAGAGTATAACTCCGCAGGTAAAAAAAATAAAAACGTCTGGAAATTGTTTCACCATTATTTGAGACCTATTCCATTGGATTCATCTCTTCTCCCTTATCACATTCATCCATATCATTTTTCGAAAAAAATTGACCCCACCCACCCCTTTTCAGTTCACCCATCCTCATCGCCCATACCAGTAGCCAAGACCTGGAAGCTCGCTTCAACACCTTGTAATCTAGTCTCCTCGAGACCCAAAAAGAAGTAAAACAACTCAATGCCAATGTTGCCCCCATCTATACAACCATAAATACAACCATACAGTCCTCAATGGAGGAAGTCAAACACAAACTGACCACCCAGCTTGAATCTGTCTTTGCATCACTCTGCACCAAACTGAACATCCCTACAGATGACCCTTTCTCTGACGCACCTCCAAAGACTGAAGGTGAACATTCCTCCCATTCCCATACCTTTCAACACCATCACTTTCAACGTGACCTACGCCTTCCACGAGTGGATGTGACCAAATTTGATGGCTCGAAACCCACTGGTTGGGTAACCCAAATGGAACATTATTTCTTTTTATACGGCATTATAGATGAATTGGTCAAACTCCGGTATGGTGTTCTCCATCTAGATCAATAATGTTGGCAATGGTGGCAATGGAGAAAAAATTCTCATCAAGGGTATATTTCTTGGACCCAATTTTTGACTGAGATTTATGAACGCTTTGACACTGACACCAACCATTTGGTCTGTTTGACAAAGTTGAAACAATCAGGAACAGTTGAAGACTTCATAGCTGCCTTTGAGCACTTGGCGTTTTGAACAGAGGGCATGAATGATGCTTTCTTTTGATATTGTTTTATCAGTGGCCTCAAGGAGGAGATTCGGGCCCATGTCCTCATGGATCGACCCTCGAGTTGGGTGGAGACTACTAAAAGAGATAAATAAGCACAACAGGTTGTATCCTCTCAAAACCAAAAACCCTCCTTTATCTCTCGCCCTAAACCCATAAATCCCACGACTCCCTCCGCCCCATTAAAGATCCAAAATTGACCAGGGTTTAAATGGTTGAACGCCAACTCAAAGGCCTTTGTTATAATTGTGATGACAAATATTTCTTGGGCCACAAGTGTAAGGAACAAAATCTTTTTATGGCCATCTCTGAGGATATTTCAGAAAAGGATGTTGAAACTCCCCTTGTGTCTGAGTCACCTAAAATCACTAACATAACCCCTCCTTCATGTTGATTAAGGTTGGTTGTCATTGATGTCAACCCTTGAAGAAAGACCCGTAGCACAAAGTTTTGGGTAATGGACCCAATAGTGTTTGATGTAAATACGACTCATTATTGTTTTG
>JZKD02S0637212.1:85952-96600 GCA_000966675.3 Picea glauca
GATTCTATACCTCATCACTATGTAATTCTGTCTTTTCTTGTATCATTTTCTCACATTTACGCTTATTCCTTTTTCCTTCTTTTACATACTCAGCTTGTAATGGCTCCAATTCAGTAAAACCTTTGTTGTAGTCATTTATTGGGCAGCCTGTTAGGTTCAAATTTTCCTCTATTTATGATGTGAGCAAAACAAGACCTGTAACTTGACTGTTTCTGCCTAGATTACAAGTTATATATATATATATATATATATATATATATATATATATATATATATATATGCATGTTTGTGTTTCTAAATTATTTGTCATTCCTCTATTGAAATGAAGATTAGACTTATCATAATTAGATACCTAACTCTTTGTTTCAGTCCTCTTCATCCCCTATCCTCTATCCATCTTCCTTATTTAATTAAATTAGGAAAACAAGGTCATGTCTCTTCATTTCAGATCTATAAATGAGTGAAAGGCTTGTTTCAAACCTACTTCTAGAAGCCTCATATGACTGATCAATCGAAAAATTATTATTTCATTTAAAATGTGCTAAGGCTTGGCTCTGTTACAACCTAGATTCAACTCTTGCGACAACACCCCAACCCCCAGAACCGTTAATCTCCGAACACTTCCATGTCACCTTTGGTGATGTCATTACATCTTGTCACCTCGGCGTTAAGAAACTTTTGAAAGTTCTTCCTTTCGTTCCCTTATGAGCCATTCTTCCGGAGTGTCAATTCTTCGGACTTCACAATTGGCGCCATGCGTCCATTGGGACCCACAACTTATGTACTTGAACTAAGATACTGAATAGTCACATCACTTAACGCCTTTAAAATTGCAGGGGCACACATCGACAGTTTGGAGTAACCCACCTTTCGTCTCGCAATTTCTCTGACACTGACACGTAACCCCCCCGGTAAAACCTTGGTTTGGATTGCGAGACCACCCTACAAAATTAACTCCCATCTAATTTGGGTCCCTGTAATGTCTACTGGTCGTCGATCTTGATGTATCGTGATCAACGCCAGTGTGGGCCCGCTGACCTTTAACTATGTTATGTAACCTCAAGGCCCACATCATACAGTGGCAACCATTCTAGGTGGGGGCATGTGGTAGGTATAGGAGAGGTCCACGTCACCTCCAGGTAATGTCATCATGACTCCCTACTTCAGCTATTTGGGCTTTGGAGCTTCGGGGTTCGGGAGTTCTCGCCCCAGCATACACTAATTTTCTCGAACGTCGAAATCCTAAACAATCCAATCTGTTAACATGTGTCCCTCTTGACGGAGGGTCCCGATTAACTCCAGAATTCGGAGCTTCTGAAGTTTTCTCCCTTCATACACTGTCGTAACTTCCACCTTTGGCTTGATCCAACGATTCTGATTCATTTCGTCCCAATCAAATGGTTGATCTCTTCTCCCCAAATCTACAATGTAGTTCCACTTCGGGGACTTAGGGACTTCAGGCCTTCAGCCTCTTCCTCTATATAACACATAACTTCACCGAAGTCTCGAATTCTGAAGGACTTGTAGATTAAGCCTCCTGCACTTTTCTCCAGGTCTGACGGTCGAGAATTGTCCTCCTTCTCTTGAACAGATTTCAATAGCCCACATTATTCTGTGACCCAATACCACATCTGTCATGGTTTTATAATACCGCTACACCTCCTGAGCTTTGTAACATGGCCAAGGTAACCTCTTGGCACTTAGAATGCTCTCAGGTTCGAAATTTGTTCCTCTTGACACAATTTCTCTCTGAAACCTTGGTTCTAATGACCACTTATTCGGCCCATCCAGGCTCAGTTCTTGACCTTTGGATCTGATACCAATTTGTAACATACCCATCCACCCAACAGGTCGGATCAAGAATTATTAGAGCTCTGTAGTTGGTGTTGGACTCTCTCTAGGAGAAAAATACTTCCTAGAAAACTCTCTCACCTGGAGAGATTTGCTCACGGGCCTGACAACCTGCCTCTTCAACCACGGGCCTGACAACCCGCTTCTTCAACCACTTCAACTTAGTTTTAGCAGGGTGAGGACAAAAAAAACAACATTTAGCTAACACACGGGTGACAACAGCAACAGAAAATGGGTATGGACAAAGGAACCAACCAAACGCTAAGACACAACATGGCCCAGGTGAATAAAAATGTGTTGGGATTCACAGGAGACACAATGGATAACTCAAGTACCACAACAGGATTCCAAAGGTGCATACTAGATACAGAGGCTGACGATGGAGCCCAACAAGTTAGACGAAGGATGGAAGAATGGGGAGCGAACCCCCCCAACGAGCTTACTCTCCATCTTTAACTGCATGCGCCCAGGTCGACATCTGTCTTCCTAGAGTTGCATGCACTGCATTTTTCATTTGTTTCTCCTTTCCCAGGAACTTAGGATAACTGGGTTTATTTTTCCCCACTTTAATGTTTTCATTATTTAGGAATATATTATAATGTTCCCTTGGTTTAAGCCCTCTATCTTAGCCCCTCTTTCCTAGCCTCTCAGTCCCATCCCTTTCCCTACCTGGTGGAGCTTCATCCCCCTTCATTATTTCTTCGTGGTCAGTCTACACGCAACGATGTATAATTTTTATTAATGATCTACATAATTACATATACAAAAATCAATCTTATTGGCCTTAGCATCCAGGATCTTTGGCCTATAACACATAATCCTACCAGCTTATCAACACTTGTCTCACCAGCCTACAAACATCAGTACAATTCATAAATACAGCTTGGGCTCATCCTTGGGGATATTGCAAGCTGACACAAAGATCGTGTCCCTGGTGAAGCCACCTGATGTTGTATGGTTGCAGGTGTGGTTTTGTCGACAATCCCAAATGTTTGACAACCTCTGCTGAGATGATGTTCTTATGGATTCCGCTGTCAACAATAAAATGTAGTGGGGTCCCCTTCACCCACATCTTTGAATGAAAAAGGCACTCCCCCTCTTCAGAATTTGCTGGTTCTTTTGGCTGAATTGTTGTGGTCGCAACAATAGAAATGGGGTCTGCGTCAATGATCTATCTTCTATCAGTATTTTCATAATCAAATTCCAAATCAGGGTTCAGCTCCTTGTATTTTATCTCGGCCACCAATGATTGTTTTGAGTGATATTCATTGGTGTTGTTCTAGGGAATTTTGTGGAAATCACACCATTTTCTAGTTTCCTTCTTCATCTTTTTGTGACCCTTCTTTTCTTATGGCTTGGATTTTTTTTTGGGTTGTTGTTTGTTAGGGCTGTATTTATCATACTTTGGTTGTTGCAGATTTGTAGACCCGAACTCCTATTTTTTCTGGTTCTTAAACTTCTGCTCGATTTTAACAACATATCGATAAGCATAACTGAATGATGAGATGTCTAGAAAATCCATTTCAGTTTGGATGTATCTGTGTAGAGCCCCACGATATTTCAGAACCAAATGTCGTGAAAAGTCTTTGATACCCATATTGGTGTGCAAGGTATGGAAGGTATTGGTGAACTCCATAACTTCTTGGCCCCTTTCTTGCTGCAGAATGGTCCATCTCATGTACTGGTCCTCATAGTTGCCAACAGGGTAATATTGTTCCTTTACCGCATCCAAAAAAAAATCCCAAGTGGGCTCGACCCCATATATTCTAGACTCCTCTGTGGAAATTTTCTCCCAGTAAGTTTCCCACTAATGTTTGACACGAGGGAGAGCCTTAAGGAGTGGGAAGGTGATATTTTCCTTGTCGGAGAAATTATGAAAGGAGAAATAACTTTCTAGCATATTTAACCATTTTTCTAAGGCATCTGCATCTATCTGTCCTTCAAATATGGGAATATCAAAATTAACTTGTAACTTGAAAGATGAGGTGCCTCAAAAGTGGCGGCTTGATGAATACCTACTTGTTTTTATTGGCAGGCATTGAAGGATGTGGGAAAAATTCTCCATCATTTCGTCCCTCTATCGTGTGAGAGCTTGCTCAAGCAATAGATTAATAGAATAGTTTGCCCTGTTGTTTTTATTTTCTTCATCCATGGATGTTTTATTTGGCATGCAAGAGTAGTTGTCCTCAAGAGAGATAAGATTGAGACCCAACTTTCTATACTCGAACCTCGCCGGGAACATGCACTGAAAAATGATCAAAAGCAGCCTACTCTGATACCACTGATCTAGATTATTTTCAGCACGAAATGAGAGCAGAGATATAATAAAGAAATGTATAGAGATATCTCAAATATCCAATAATATAACATAAATGTATCAGAGATGCAACCATAAACACAAGATACAGTAATACACAATTTTCTATTAATGAACGAAAATGTACAAAGACTGTAAAAATACAGAGTGAAAGACTCGCTAAAATGGTGGCAGCTTATCTCTGAGAAGAGATGTGTCCACTACTCACATTCACAAGAAGATGATTTTACAATGAGGCTCCAAATTCCTTTTTATCATAAATAAAATCCAAAACCCTAACCCCGGAAGATGAAAATCCAACAGCTTTGTGGACCCAGTTTTGGGTAGTTTGGTGTATCAACTTCCTGGGGGCGTAACTTTGGCATACGATCTTTGTTTGGGGTGCACAATAGCTCATTGGAAAGGTATCATCAAGGAGATTCATTTTGGGGGATCAATATGAGCCTCCATCTATAATTGAGAAACTCTATCCCAAAAAAACTTCATTTAGGCCCTCAAAATGGCCTCGGAAGTTAAAAATTGTAAATTACCAAAAAATCCAGAAAACTATTTTGAGCTAGTTGGAAAATGTGGGTGGCCACCGATATCCACCTAGATCAACCTCATTTTCTATGCTTCTCAAATTTTCAACTAGCTTTATGTCCCTACTTATAATTATGCCCATTTAATTCAATTTGTGCTTCTCCCATGCTGACATGGAGCCCTAGACCTCATGGGTGAAATACCCTTGAGCATATTCCATATCTATACTCCTCATATTGCACTTGTTTTTTTAAGCCTTAGACAAAGCCCCATGTTATGTATAAAACCCCTTATTAAGCCCTAGATATTGAATTATTACATTTCTAGTGTTATGTGTGTAGGTCAGCTAGAACCCTTCTTTGCACACTTTAATCATAATTGTACCCCTTTGTATATATATATAGAGAGAGAGAGAGATATCAAGGAGATCTAGTACTATGATCATTTTATCTCATCTCATGTTGTATTTTGAAATGGATATATTGTAAGAGGAGGCTTCCACCTCGAAGTGGACTGTAATTATTGACTTTTTATCATTTTAAAGGCATTGGATCATAACATTTGGTATTAGAGCTCATTGATCCAAGGCATTTTCTTCTCCAATCAAGTCATCTTAGCATTTTCACTATAACGTTTTTTTATAGGATGATTTAGACTAGGAAACTTAGAGGTTATTTATCTTACATATCAAGGTATATGTGTTAAACATTTCATCTTTTGGTTCTTCATACTTTCAGAGATATTCCTTGTGGAAGATAGGGTATCTGACTAGTCCTATTAAATAGTCTCAAACAAGTGTTCTAGGTAAAATCGTCATATATTCTTCAGCAAGGATACAAATTTAGTTTAGACCAATTGAATTGGAAATAGGATAGTCAATATTATTCTTGGTACAAGTTTTAGAATCAGATATCAAATATTTTGTGCATGGAACACCGTACAATTTTACTATCTTGGAAAGGACAAAAATCAGAAAGGTGTGGGGAAGTTACCCTAACTTCCACTTGGCACATCCAATTTTGATCATACCTATGGAATTGAAAAGAGGACATATCAGAGTACTACAAGCCGAAATTTGAAACTCATAAGAGGTTAAATTTCATAATTACATCATAAGGAAGGTCAACTAGGAGGACATACTCCAAATTAAGGGATTGAAAGGTACATAACTTACAATTGGAATAATTTTTTATTGGAAGATTTGTTTCAGGTTATTCAAATTTTTCGATAAATATAGAATAGATAAGTATTATTATTTCTATTCCATATGGGTACCAAAATATTTGAACACCAATTAAACCTCCATAAGTCTCATCTATGACTCAAGAAGAAAATGAGGACATACATAACAGGTTGTCCTAATAATTTGGTAAGCCCAAAAAGAAAAATTCAAGAAATGGAAAGGAAGATGGATGTAATTGAAATAAGATGGAAGAAAATAAGAATGACATTAAATAAGAAATACAAAATTTCATGAAGGAAATGAAAAAGTCCATGTCTTCCATGATATTTCAAGCTCTAGATGAGAGACTCCCTAAAGGAGATATCAAAATGCAAGGAACTCATGAAAATAAAGGTAGTATTCATGTTGAAAAAATTTCGAATAATAAGCCATTTTCAACAAGTGAATCTAACTCTAATAGTGGAGTTAATTATTGTGGGGGTCCTAAATTCAACTTTCCCAAGATTTAATTAAAGAAATTTGATGGAATAGAGATATTTACCTAGGTGAACCAAATGGAGAAATATTTCAAACTACATAATATTATGGATGATAAGAAAAGGATTCACATAGAAACTTTGAAATTTGAGATAAAACCATATCAATGGTATCAATGGATAGTGAAAAGGCAACCCCCTCTTTATCATTATACTTGGGGTTTATTTACAAGCACAATATGGGAAAGTCTGTGAACATGACTACTTCATTCAATTGACAATAATCAAGCACTTAGGTGATATTGAAGATTATAATTCATAATTTCAGGTATTGGCCACAAGGGTGGATGACATAAGTGATCAACAATCGTTGGAAGCTTACATGGGTGGATTAAAACAATACATCAAACATGAGATTTTCTTAAGACATCCTACAAATATTATGGAATCCATGCAAAATGCTCATCATATTTAAGCAAAAAATAATGTTACCCACAAATCTACCATTGGAGCATACACAACAAGAAGATATCATTTTGGGGGTCATAAGACAAACATACCTCAACCAACAAGGTTGACACCTCAACAAATGGATGGAAGAAGAGAAAAAGGATTGTTTCAATTGTGACAGCAAGTACAGTGGGGGGCATAAATGTGGTGATAAAAAAATATTCTACATAGACTGTGAAGAGGAAGAAGATAGCATACCTCAACCAACAAGGTTGACACCTCAACAAATGGATGAAGAGAAAAATGACTATGTTTCAATTGTGATAGAAAGTACGGTAAGGGGAATGAATGCAGTGAGAATAAATTATTCTACATAGAATGTGAAGAGGAAGAAAATCAAGAATTGGAACTACCAAAAGATCCCGATCTAGAAGAAAATAATCCAACAATATATTGTCATGCATTGACCGACATTAGTACTCCACAAATTTTCAAGATACAAGGATACACCAAGAAGAAAAAGCTAACAATATTGATTGATTCTGGTAGTACCCATAATTTCATCAATTACAAATTAGCAAAATATCTCAATTTATTTGTATATCCCACACCAAAGTTTCAAGTAATGATTGTATATGGAGCTACCATAAATTGTTCATGGAAATGCTATAGTATTAAGCTCAACATGGGGGATTATTATTTGGATAGACCCATGATTTCCATCCAAATCAGGGGTGTTGATGTTGTATTAGGGGTCCAATGGTTACAATCATTGGGAATTGTGGCCTTTAATTTTCAATATCTTTTCATGAAAGTTTCCTCAGATGGCAAGGAAATTGAGCTTAGAGGTATCCAATGGAAACCCTACAAAGTGATAAGCTCTAAAAGCATGAAAAAATTACTCAAAGAGTGGCACTGGGGTGTAATTGTACAATTGTACTCACTTGGTGTTCAAACACCTATATCCCCTACTCCATTAGATCTCCAAATAATTATCAACAATCATTCCAAGGTATTTGGTGAAATTCCTAAGGGTCTTCTGCCTGTTTGAGATCATGACCATGATATTCATTTTCAACTAGGAAGTGTACCACCTAACATTAGGCCTTACAGGTATCCACATGCATAGAAGAGTGATATTGAGTGCATGATCAAAGAAATGTTATAGGTTTGCATCATTCAATGTAGCCAAATTTATTTCTCTTCACCAGTGGTGTTGGCTACAAAAAGGATGCTTCATGGAGTATGTGTCCAGATTATAAAAAAACTCAACAAAATGACCATCAAAGATAAGTTTCCTATCCCTATCATTGATGAATTATTAGACGAAATGCATGGAGAAAAATTCTTTACTAAGTTGGATCTTCGTTCAGGATATAATCAAATATGAATGAGGTAGGAAGACATTCCTAAAACAAATTTTAGAACACATGAGTTTTTGGTTATTCCATTTGGACTTACTAATGCACCTTCAACATTTCAAATCTTGATGAATTCTATTTTCAAGCCCTTATTAGTATTTTTTGATGAAATACTAATCTATAGAGAATATTGGGAAGAACATGTACAACATTATGTTGACATAGTATTGCAACTATTGGAAGAGCAACAAATTTATCCAAGGCCTTCCAAGTGCACCTTTTGGGTTCAAGAACTAGAATATTTGGGTCATATTGTATCTCATGAAGGTGTAAAATTGGACCCTAAAAAAATTAAATCTATGAAGGAATGGCCAATTCCCAAAACCTTGAAGAAACTTAGAGGATTCTTAGGATTGATAGAATATTACCACAATTTTGTCAAGAACTATGGTCAAATAGCAGCACCTCTAACAACATTATTAAATAAGGAATCATTTTCTTGGACCGAAGAAGCAACCAAAGCTTTTGAAAAACTTAAATTTGCTTTGTGTACAACTCCTGTCTTGGCCACAACTAACTTTACAAAAACATTTATTGTATAGTGTGATGCCTTAGGTCATGGAATTGGTGCATTTTTTATGCAAGAAGGAAGGCCCCTTTACGTTTAAAGAAGTCAACTTAAAGGAAAAAACTTAGTCAAACCCATTCATGAAAAATAAATGTTGGTCATGCTACATATAGTTCAAAAATGGTGCCTTTACCTAATAGGAAGACACCTCAAAGTAAAAACAGAAAATGATGGTTTGAAGTACTTCTTGGAGCAACGATTATCTTCAGAAGATAAATAAAAATGGGTTACAAAGATGTTGTGTTATGACTTTGAAATTATCTACAAAAGGGAAAACACAATGTTGTCGCATATGCCCTTTCAAGGAAAGAAGAAGAAACATAAGGTTCCTATCTTCTATCTCTATTCTGCAATTGTATTGGGTGGAGGAAGCAAGGATAGAATAGAAGCAAGATCAACATGTATGTAAGATCATTCAACAACTACATGAGGACCCCAGTTCAATAGATAATTTTGTATGGAAGAATCATTTTCTATGGTATCATGATCGCCTATATTTATGTAAGAATTCCCAACTCAAACAAAAGTTCTTTATGGAATTGCACACTTTTCTTATAGGGGGGCATTCAAGATTCTTAAAAACATACCACAATATCATGAAGAATTTTTTCTAGGAAGGTCTTAAAAATGATGTTCAAAAGTTTATGTATGAATCATTGGTCTACCAACATAATAAGGGAGAGACAATCAAGACTCTGGGTCTCCTACTACCATTAGCTATACCGAGTCAACGTTGGGAAGATGTTTCAATGGACTTTATTATAGTTTTACCCAAATCCGAAGGAAATACTTTCATCATGGTAGTAGTGGATCGACTAAGAAAATATGTCCACATTTTCTCTCTTTCTCATCTTTTTAAAGCAAGTATAGTAGCCACAACATTCATGAAAATAGTTCAAAGGCTACATGGAGTCCCCAAGATTATTGTATGTGACAGAGATCCAATTTTCACAAGAAATGTTTGGACTAAATTAATTTCTTGTTTGGGTACTCAATTGGATCACATCTCATCTTATCACCCTCAATATGATGGGAAAAAAGAGATGTTGAATAAATTTCTAGAAGGATATATTCATTGCTTTGCATCTAATAAATAGACACAATGGGTCAAGTGGTTTCCCTTGGAATAATGGTGATAAAACACATTGTCCATACTTCATAAAAAATGTCCCCATTTCTGGCACTTTATGGATATCATCCTCCATCCATCACATCACCCTTGAAATGGAATAAAAAGGTCCAAGAAGTGGAGGACCACATAGGGAACCAAGAAAAGGACCTCAAACTATAGAAAGACAACTTAGTTATGGCACAAAATAGGATGAAGCAACAAGCAAATAAACATTGAAGTGAAAGGGAATTTGAAGTGGGGGATTGGGTATCTCTAAGGCTACAACCATACAAACAGATGTACCTCAAGCAACAAAAGAAGGAAAATAAACTAGCACCCAAATATTATGGCCCCTATAAGGTTTTGCAAAGGATTGGAAGTAGGGCTTAAAAATTGGATTTGCCTCCATCTTCACGTCTACATACAGTCTTCCATGTTTCTTACTTAAAAAAGGTAATCTGCAACAAGATCCCAGTCCAAACTATTTTACCAAAGATCAATGAAGAAGAGAAAATTGTACTAGATCCAGAAACAATCCTTGAAACAAGAATTAAGAAACTGAGAAATCGATCAATTACAAAGTACCTCGTCAAGTGGAAGAACCTACTAGTGGAAGAGGCAACATGGGAGGATGATTTATGTTGAAAAGTCAACAAGAAACATGTGTCTAATTTAGTTTTCCCTTAATTAAATTAGACAATAAATATTAATCTATTATCTCATTCATAACTGAGTGATTTGGAATTGTA
>JZKD02S0637212.1:107152-118937 GCA_000966675.3 Picea glauca
ATTAGGAGAGTGAAGGAGGTGGTGTTGATGTTGTTTAGGATCCAAGTTACAAAGGAGTGAGTGAAACCTAGATGAATAAGAAGGAGCCTGATGTAGATCCAACTGACCCTGTCAAATTCCTTAGATAGATCCACCTTAAAGGTGATCACCCTTTGTTTTCCAGTGTGGTGGATGGAGAGTATTCCCTCTTAATCCAAACTAATGGTCTATTGTATTTGTATACCATGGATAAAACCAAATTGATCAAAGGATATGTTTTCTTACAGATGTTCTTTCATCCCAAAGGAAATCAATTCATAGATTATTTTTTATATGTTGTGTTGGATTACTGAGAGGGGGGGTGAGTCAGTAATAGAGATTTTTAATCCTTTTTAACCATAGTATATAAGTGTTTTTTAATTTATGATAAATTTACCAATATCATTCAAAAAGTGAAGAATAAATAAACCATGAATAATGAGCAATCATACACATACACAGTACACCAATATTTTTACATGGAAACCCAATGTGGGAGAAAACCACATAATTTTTTTTCTTGTATGTCTTTAAGAAGTACATTCATTGGAAGCACCAACTTACTTTGTTCTCTAGTTGGAACTGGAAGGAGGTTCCAACCTCCTGTATTTTCAAGCTACAACTTGAGGGAAGCTCGAACTCCCCAATTCTCTGACTACAACCCCCTATGTTATTTGGATACAACTAGAAGGTGGATACACCAACCATCCTTTCCCTGTCCAACTACCCTAAAAAATAAGTGCCAAATAACTGATGAAAACATTGTCACACTGTGATTGTGAAATATGCCATTGTAAACATGTACCAATCATGCCAACAACCTGTAACCAACCTGTACCAATAACCTATACTCAACCTGTAACAATAACCTGTACCAACATATACCAACAACCTATACCAACATATACCAACAACCCGTACCAATAATCTCTTTAATATATCATATATGATAACATAAATCTCATACCCAATATCACAAGAATATAACTCAAACCATGTTTATCTATGTCTCTCTAGTCATGTGCCATACATGTGCATACAATCATAATCATGTGTAATAAACCCTCACATGGACTAGACATCAAACCCTCACTATTATGTAGCCTCAAACTGTAACAAAAACTTCAGAAACACATACCAACCAAAATCCCTCAACCATGTACCAAGAAATACAAGATATGCCTCAACACTCAAATGAACAAGATGTACCAATGACAAATACCAGACATACCATCACTTTATTTCTGTAGATATATCTCATATAGTATGTTCCATACAACCAACATCCTCTCTAGGTAAAATCCTCAATCTCCCTTAACCATATCTCATGTAGACAACAATATCCAACTACACATAAGAATATGACATACGTTTTTTAACCTGTAGATAGATTTGTTGTACCTGATCACTCTTGAACTTCATGTAGACTTTGCTTAGCCTATGCAAGTCGAAACACACATCAACCTTCGCTTTTGGTAGTGCATCACGTGATAGACTCTACTCAACCCACGGGGGTGCCTCATGGGATGTCTACTGGGTGACCCACAGGGATGACCCTAACTAGGTTTTTAGTGAACTTTTCACACTCCATTACTTCCACGAAATGTTTTCGTCACTATACCTTCGCTTCCTCAGACTTGTGTAACTTCATATGTATCTATGAGTACTTGCAATAAACCTTTCACAATAATATATATTCAATGTGCTCAATAGGTGCAAATAGATACCCTTGCTCTCTTATTTATACTCTCCAAGTAGCTTCCTCTGGGGGTTATTTTCTAATGGTTTTACCCAACTTCCTTATTTTATGGCTAAACCACTTCTAACTACTTTTTCCACTTACAACCACTTTATCCAAAAATAGTAAACTCACCACTTCTAGTTGAAACTAATTTATTTTTTAATTATTTTTTTTTGCAACAACTTAACTTATGATTAACTCCTAGTTACAACCACTTTGACAGGTAAACTTCTTCTAGGAGCTTCTAGAATAAATGGACTTTGATCTTCTAGGGGATTCTAGATAACTCATGTGGGTTCTCCAACTTTACTAATCCATATCTCCTCAACCACGAGGAACTACATGACGTACCACATATCACCAGAAACAGCATGACATGTACTATCCATATAGAATGGTCCCACTTGTAAATTAATTGGTCTTCAATACCTTATTTCTCAACCAAACTTGGGTTCTCTAAGCACAATGTTGGGGCTACCAAAATTTTCTATCAGACTTGCTTCAAGGGTTGACATCAATGACAACCAACCCAATTAATCAACAATATCTCCCTTTGGCATTGATGGCAAAACTTTGATGCAACACTAAATTCATGTTTCTCATGCTCCCCCTGTGACCATCACTCCCCCTGGAATCATGTGTATGTTCTCTCTCTCCATGCATCTGATGAATCTCTCCCCCTTTGACATCAATGGAAAAGGTAACTTCCCATTGGGGCTGCTCCCTAGAACTGTCCTTTTTGGGGATGCTCCCCCTAACTGAACCGTCATCTTCACGGTGCTTCCTCGTGTAAATCTAATACATATAAGAATAACATTCAAAATTCATTGTGGAGCATAAATTATGTGAATTTTTTGGCAAAGATACTCAAAATCTTCCCTTGGAAGCGGTTTTTAAAGATATATGCAATCTATTCTTTGGTCCCAACATACTCAACTTGAATTTTCTTCTCTGCAACCTGTTCCTGTAGAAAATGAAACTTGATTGGAATGTTCTTCGTCATGGAGTGCATCACTAGATTCTTTGAGATATTGATGATGCTTGTGTTATCACAATATATCAGAATGGGCTCATCATACTCAACCTATGTATCTATCAATGTTTTTTTCATCCATAGAACCTGTGTACAACATGATATTGCTGCTATATACTATGCTTCGACTGTAGACAATGATACTGATGACTGTTTCTTGCTTAGCCAAGATACAAAACAGTATCCCAAGTATAATGTTGCTCCACTTGTACTTCTTTGGTCATCAATGCAAACTGCCCAATCTACATCTGTGTAGGAAATAAGTGATAGATCCTTTCCTTTTGGATACCATAATCCAAACTATTTTGTACCCTTGAAATATCTTAATATCCTCTTTACTTCTAGAACATGTGATTCATTTGGTGCTTCTTGAAATTGTGTCGCATGTCCAACTTTTTGCATTACATATGGTCTGGATGTTGTCACATAAATTAAGATGGCAATCATTGACCTGTACTGCCTCTTATCTGCAGACTTTGAATCATCAACTTTACTTAACTTAATTTTGGTATGCATGGGAGTATTGATTGGTTCGCAGTCTTCCATTCTGAACCTCTTTATCATTTCTTTTATATACTTGGTTTGAGAGATAAAAATGCCTTGGTTGCTTTGACATATCAGAAGAACCAAAAAGAAGCATAATTATCCAAGTAATGATATTTCGAACTCATTCTGCATATCCTTTGCAAATTTTTGGCTCATCCTGTCATCATCACTTCCAAAGATAATGTTAACTTCAATTAACAAAATACTATCTTGATTTACCTTGATGTAGAGGTTGTTGTTTTCATTCCCTTTCCTGAACCCTTGTTGATGTAAGTATATGTCCAGTCTAGAATACCATGCTCTAGAGGCATGTTTGAGACCATTCAAGGCCTTCTTCAACCTACAAACATAGTTTTCATTCTCTAACAACTAAAATCCTTCTGGTTTCTCAATGCAGACTTCTTCCTCTAGATCCCCATTTAGCAAGGTTGATTTCATGTCCATCTAATACACTTTAATATTCTTGGAGCATGCATAGGCGAGGATCAATCTGATTGCTTCCATTATGGAAACTGGGGAAAATGTCTCTTCAAATTCTATAACTTCAACCTGAGTGTATCCTTTACATACCAATATAGCTTTGTTCATGGTAACCTATCCATCTGCATTCAATTTGTTTACAAAAACCCACTTTGTACCGATCACATTCTTGTACCTTGGCCTTGGAACCAGTTCCCAAGTGTCATTCTTCTCTATCTAATCCAACTCTTCATTAATGGATTTTATCCATAGTTCATCCTTTCTGGCTTCTTCAAAACTACTTGGCTCATTTGTAGATAAGAGTTCTAGGTGAAATTGTTTTGGTGAACAAATTCTTCTTATAGTATCAACTCGTGCATCTTTGTTCCTGATAATCTGATTTGATGGATGGTTCTTATGTATCCATATGCTAGGTGTCTTTGGAGGTACTTAAGGATCTTGTTGTTCTTTCTCTTATGTTTCTAACTGCTCTTCTTCATCTTCCTCTCCTGCTACTTCTTCTTCCTTTGCTTCTTCTTTATGAACCTGTTATATTGAGTCATTTTCTTATTCCTTTATTCTCCATCCACTTGTCTCATCAAACGTCACATAGATGTTTTCCATGATTTTTTTTAGCCTTATATTGAAGCATTTGTATGATTTCCTTGTGCTCGAGTACCCAACAAATATGTCATTGTCCACACAAGAATTAAACTTTCCCATTCTTCCATATTCTCTTTTGATGTAGAATTTTCTTCCAAAAACTCTTAAGTGTTTCACATTCATTGGTCATCTTTTCCTTAGCCCGTAGGGAGTTTTATCACTATTGTTTATGAGCATTCATATGTTTTGAATTTGAATTGTTGTATGCACTGCCTATGCCCAAAATACATCTGTCAACTTAGAATCCATTAACACAGTTCGAGCCATTTCATGTACTATCTTGTTCTTCCTTTCAACGACTCCATTTTGTTGTGGTGTCCTCGAAACAAAGAATTGCCTTTTTATCCCATGCTTAGTGCAAAATTCCATAAATTCCTTTTAAGTAAAATCTCCTCCATTATCTGATATCAAACATTTAATTTTTAAATTTATTTCATTTTCAACCATATGCTTGTACATATTGAATTTCTTGAATGCCTCTGACTTCTTTCTGAGAAAACACACAACAATCATTATTGTATAATCATCAACCAATAGCATAAAATACTGCTCACCTTTCAACCCCTTTGTTCTAGTTGGTCCAACTAGATCAGTATGCACAATTTTTGACATCTTTGTTGTGGAGTATTCCTTTGACTTGAAACTAGTCTTGGTTTGCTTTCCTTGTTGACAATGCTTGCATAAAGTGTTGGTTGGCTTCGTGATCTAGGGAATTTCTCTGACTGGTTCCTTTTTTCTAACCATGACAAGATTATCAAAATTTATGTGACCGATTGTGTTGTGCCATAGCCAAACTTCATCTTCATTTCCTAAACAACACTTTTCATTTCCAATTTCACTTAGTACATATATGTTGCTTGAAGTTATCACAATTGCCACTACCACTCTACCTGATTCTTTTTGTCTTATCTCTCACTTCTGTGAATCAAACACAAGTTTGTGACCTTGGTCACACATTTGACTTACACTCAGAATATTTTGTTTCATATCTTCCACCAGTAGAACATTTTCTTTCCTGGTATCCTTATTTCCAATCATGATTGTGCCTCTTCCAATGATTATGGTTGAGTCGTCATTTCCAAAAGAGACTGACCCATCTCTTTCCTTTCTCAAGGTTAGAAACCTATCCTTATCACATGTAATGTTCTTTGAACAACCAATGTCAACATACCAACCACGTTTCTTATGTTTAGCTTGTAGAGAAAGTGTGCATTCTTCATTGTTGTATTGATTCTACTTCCTTATCCATATTCTTTGAAGTTATTATTTATGATTGTTGTTATTCTATTGTGATTCTCTTGGAGGAACTGCCATTCTATAATCTTTGGCCATGTGTCCAAATTTGTTGCACTTGTAGCATTATGTATCAGTAATCAAGGATTCAACCCTATTGTATATTATGTTATGTGTTTCACTAGGCCTTCTTTAACAACCATTTTGTTCATAAGTTTCACGGTTGTCTCTACTCATGTTATTTTCTCTACAATTTACAGCCTTATGTTACATGAATAACATAAACCAAGGAATATAGTTTGATACCTGGGATTTTTGGATCTTTCAAAATGAGTAACTCTTATGAACCCTTCTTATTCTTGAGGCCTTTTCTTTCTGACTTCCATTGATTCTAAAATATGAATATTCTGGGTGGAGGAGTGTCTATGTGATCTTCCTTGAGAAAATTGTTGTCTTATTTCTTCTCAGGAGATCCTCCAATTGTATCTGCGTAGCTTCTTTGTTTTGTTTCTTGATATTTTTTTGGGAGCTTGATCCCTTTTCTGTCAGGTTGTATCTTAGTCTGAACTTGTCATGATTTGGCCTTTGACTACGAATAATCTCGTTCAAAACTTTGGAGTTGTTCTGCATGCTTTTTCTTTTGAAGATCGCTTCTCAATGTGACAATCTATGCTTCCAAATTTCCAATGATCCTATCTCTTTCTTATAATTGTTCTCTGAGTGTTTCTTCAATTCTCTTATCTTCCTCTATTTGGATTTTTAATTTAGTTATCATATTTTCTAGTTCTTCAAAGTCTGAATTATGAACTCCCCTTTCTTTTAGTTCTTCCTAAAGTGACTTGTTTTTCTTCTTCTCTCATTTTATAACTTCTATGGAACTCAAAAATTCTTCTCTGTAGTCAACTTATTTATATTCATATTCTTCTTCAGAGATTTCTTCATCAGAATCTTCTACTACCATGAATAGAACCCTTTCCGTATCATTTTCATTGACTTCATCTTCGTCTGATGAGGTTTTGTCTTCTTTGGTGAAAAGGATTTTCTTGAAAATTTTATTTTTGGTTCTTTTTCCTTTGTATGTTTGTTTTCTATTTGAATCGTATTCTTCGGTCCTTTTATTTTTATTATGGGGACATTTTTTAGCAAAATGACCAATATCATCACTATTAGAACAAATCAATGGAAGCTTACATCTATATTTGTCGATTCCCTTTTTCAGTCTTCTGACGAAGTTGGCTACTTCTTCATCATGTTCTGAGATATCACTACTGCTACTATCTGACTTTGTATTTTCCTTTCCATTTCACTTTGACTTTTTAGATGCTTTGAATGTTGCTTCTTTTGTAACTAGATTGTCTTGCTCTGTTCTCATCTCATAAGTTATGAGTGTCCCATGCAACTCATCCATGGTCAATGTAGCTAGATCCTCTCTCTCTTCTAGTGCTGAAATATTTGAATCAAATTTCATTGGTAGGGATCTCAATACCTTTTTGAAAATGACTTGTTCATTTACCTCATCTCCCAAGACTTTGATATTGATTACTACTTCATTAACTCGTAGAAAGTAGGAAACTATGTTTTCATCTTCATTCATCTTCAATTGTTCAAATTTTTCTTTGAAAATTTGAAGTTTAGCTTCCTTGAATTTCTCATCCCCTTCATATACATTCTTCAGTTTGACCCAGATGTCCTTTGAGGAATCACAGTGCATAACTTTGGTGTAGATTTATTTAGACAAACCATTCAGGAGTGCACTTATATCTCTTGAATTATTTTCTTCAATTTTATTTCCATCTTTATCCGTTGGAGGAATGGTTGGTGCTTTGTATCCATCTACCATTGATCACAAAAAGTCAAATCCTAATGTTTGTATGTGTCTCTTCATTATTCTACTCCAGAAGGTATAATCTTCCCCATCAAACTGTGGTATCCCAATCTTAGACTAATCCATGATCTCCTTCCGTTAGTTAAACTATCTCTTGAAGGACCTACTCTGACACCAATTGTTGGATTATTGAGAGGGGGTGGTGAATAAGTAATAGAGATTTTTAATCATTTTTAACCACAGTATATAAGTGTTTTTAACTTTATTACCAATTTACCAATATCATTCAATAAGTGAAAAATAAATAAACAATGAACAATGAGCAATCATACACATACATAGTATACCAGTATTTTTGCATGGAAACCCAATGTGGGAGAAAACCACAGAATGATTTTTCTTATATGTCTTTAATAAGTACATTCATTGCAAGCACCAACTTCCTTTGTATCCAACTACCACTGATCGCCAAAAATCAAATCCTAATGTATGTATGTGTGTCTTCATTCTTCTACTCCAGAAGGCATAATATTCCCCATCAAACTGTGGTATCCCAATCTTAGAGAAATCCATGATCTCCTTCCAGTGGTTAAATTGTCTCTTGAAGGACCTTCTCTGACACCAATTGTTGGATTACTGAGAGATGGGGGTGAATAAGTAATAGATATTTTTCATCCTTTTTAACCACAATATATAAGTGTTGTTAATTTTATTATCAATTTACCAATAGCATTCAACAAGTGAAAAATAAATAAACCATGAACAATGATCAACCATACACACACAGTACAACAATATTTTTACGTGGAAACCAAATGTGGGAGAAAACCACAGAATGATTTTTCTTATATGTCTTTAAGAAGTACATTCATTGGAAGCACCAACTTCTTATGTTCTCCAGCTGCAACTGGAAGGAGGCTCCAACCTCCTATATTTTCAAGCAACAGCCTCAGGGAAGCTCCAACTCCCCAAGTCTTTGGCTCCAACCATAAGGATACAACCGGAAGGTGTCTACAACCACCTATCCTTGCCTCATCCAACTGACTTGAAATATAAGTTCCAAATAACTGATGAAACCACTATCACATTGTCACTATGAAATATGTCATTGTAAACCTGTACCAATCTGTGCCAACAACCTGTAACCAACCTGTACCAATAACCTGTACTCAACATGTACGAATAACTTGTACTCAATCTGTACTAATAATATCCTCAATAGATCAAATCTGATAACATAGATCTCATACCCAATATCACAATAATATAACTCAAACCATGTGTATCTATGTCTCTCTAGTCATGTGTCATACATGTGCATACAATAATAATCATGTGTCATAAACCCTCACATGGACTAGAAATCAAACCTTCATTGTTATGCAGCCTCAAACTGTAACAACAACTTCAGGGACACATATCAACCAAAATCCCTCAACCATGTACCAAGAAATACAAGATATGCCTCAACACTAAAACCAACAAGATGTACCAATGATAAATACCAGACATACTAGTGCTATATTTCTGTAGATATAGCTCATATAGTATGTTCCATACAACCAACAACCTCTCTAGGGATAATCCTTAATCTCCCATAACCATATGTCATGTAGACTGTTGTCACTCGAAACTGAATTTGGGTTGCAGCAAATCAATCCTGAGGCAACCTCGAACCACTTTGGATTGGAAGTTGTCCTCCCCCAACCTGAGAGGGATCTCTCGAACAATGTTGCAATATGATTTTTAGTAAGCGTGAAATGGTGGGCAGATTTATGGGTAAATGATGGTCTTGGATTCTTAGAGTTTGGGGGTTAAACCAGGGAAATGGTCCATTGGGCATGGAGTCAAGTGAAAACCGAAGAAAGGAGACAATAGTAGAGATCGTTTAACTTGCGGAAAGTGAGGCAAAGTAAGTCTATCTCTCAGTGATTTGATAATCATGATGCGGTAGCAGAAAAGGAAAGGAAAGGCCGATGTAGCAGAGTATATATGCAGAATTCTGGAAGTGTAGACTGGTCTTACACTCGCTGAGAGATGGTGCAGAGGAAAGACAGTAAACAATTACAGAAGACCGAAATTCATTTGCTATAGTAGTGGTCGTACTAAAGTATAACGAAGCACATCAGTTAGGAAGATAAAATGAAACGAAGATACAGGAAAACAACTTGTACACAGTCGTGAAGGAATAAGGAAGAAATAACATTATGATAATGACAACACATCAACTATGAGTAAGGAGCATATCAAATGAATTCCAAAAATATTTAACATGGCTGAAATAGGGAAAAACATGTTGAAAGAATCAACTGTGATGAATCTCACAGTCTCAAGCAAATACACCATATATATTACTCCATTATTGGCTTATAAAATAACTCGGCTTGCAAGAAGAGCCCCTCTTCTAAAGAGGTTTTCCCCAGCTCGCCCCTCGCCCCCTTCGTTGTTACACCCCTCAGTCTTTTTAAAAGAAAAAATAAAACTCTTTTGTTTAGAGGAATACGAAATGGTTCACCTTCAAGAAATTCTGCGACTGTTAGTTGCATCTGCCAGCTCTTGAACCGTTTCTAGTTGTTTTGACAAGTGGGGTATCTATGATCCTTTGTATGATTTGATTTTAACGCCGGGTGTCATCCTGCCTCGCGACAGGGCATTGGGAGAACATATTTCATGTTCTAAAGCTGCAATGTTGCAGGTGACATTCTGGAACATCTGTTGCTCTTCTGCAGGGGTATCCATTAGATTCCAAAGCTCCATCATAGTCGTGGCCAAATATTGAAGCTTCTGCATTCGTTTCTTTCTCTCTTCACGCAATGTTTCAATCATCACGGCCAGTCTATTAATAGTATCATTACCAATGCTCTTTGATTGTTCAGACTCGTCCAAACTTGGATGCACATCTTTTACTGTGCGTAGAAAATCCAAGCCAAGGACAGAGCATAATTCATGGATTGTGTTGACAAAGTCGATGACTTTGTAGAGACGCTCGCTCTTTTCCTTTTGAAGCAATTGAAGTTTCTTCTGGTATTCTTCAAAATTCCTAAGAGATAGATCATTTTTGTCCACTACAATGGCGGACGGACTAAGCTCTACAACACATCCAACAATTTCATTTGAAATATTTTGAATTTGCAGCGTTTTAAATGCGTCGGAGAAAAGAGGAATGGATTCGGCAAATTCGGGATGTAATTGATCCCTACCGATGCATTTATTCCAACAGAGGAGATATCGCTTCCAGTTGTTCCTTCAAGCTCCCTGCTCATCTGTCTCCCTGTTTAGGCATGGTAGGGAAAACTCCGAGGGCAGAATAAATGGAAGCAAGCTCTGCTTCGCAATCGGCAATGGCCTGGTGAAGTTGAGCCCATGCTCGATTTGATTGATCTACTTTCCATCTGTATACTTCCAAGCATTCTTGTTCAAGCTGGAGCAACATTTTATCTCTTTCCTCAATATTGCTTTTGTTTTGTAGGGACAGCAAAACATTCACATGAATAACCTTTTAGATGGTCCAAAGTTTCAAAGATTCTAAATTGAGAAGATTGTAACAAGTATGCATTCTTGCCACTGATACTACAATATAACATATCCCTATGTCTGTGAGATGATTCAGAAACAAAAGAATGAACCCATGGCTTCTGAAAGAGGCTATTCGAACTGTCAGCAAGCAAGGAATGTGAGCTATCAGTATCAAATGTATATGGATTAGATAGATTAAATCCTTGATCAGTCCTCAAATTTCCAATTGGTTGATTTGGAACAGAATGATCTGAGAAATGAGCATAATTTTCAAGGGTTGAATATGTTTCAGAAAGGCATGGTGATGATCTCATGCAAGGCTTAGAACTTAAAATGCCACTAGCCTCAACCACATTAAAACTACTGCATTCAATGTGTCTTGAGTCTCCAAACACAGTTTCAGTCGAATCCACTGTGCTAGTTGAATCCCTATTACTATCGATGCTACAAGAAGTTTCATCAGAGCCACTGAAGAGAGATCCATCATCACTTGATGTTTAATCTCCATACTCTCTTGGAACTGAGTCTATATTCTTGTCCTTTGTAATTTGGGAAATTCTTTCACATCCAAAACCATAACCATTGGATCTATCTGCAATACTAGAGTCCAAGTCCACGGCCTGATAATCCAAATCTCTTACTCTAGTAGGTTGATCTATATGGGCACTGGAATCTCTGCAGATGTCAAGTGAGGGAAAATGTTTGATATGTGCTTCAGTGTCTTTTTTGTATCCACCAGATGACAATGATT
>JZKD02S0637212.1:120325-131891 GCA_000966675.3 Picea glauca
CCCTCCCCCAACCCGAGAGGGATCTCTCGAACAATGTCACAATATGATTTTTAGTAAGCGTGAAATGGTGGGCAGATTTATGGGTAAATGATGGTCTTGGATTCTTAGAGTTTGGGGGTTAAACCAGGGAAATGGTCTATTGGGCATGGAATCAAGTGAAAACTGAAGAAAGGAGACAATAGTAGAGATCGTTTAACTTGTAGAAAGTGAGGCAAAGTAAGTCTATCTCTCAACGATTTGATAATCATGATGCAGTAGGAGAAAAAGGAAAGGAAAGGTCGATGTAGCAGAGAATATATGCAGAATTCTGGAAGTGTAGGCTAGTCTTACACCTGCTGAGAGCTGGTGCAGAGGAAAGACAGTAAACAATTATAGCAGACCGAAATTCATTCGCTATAGTAGTGGTCGTACTAAAGTATAATGAAGCACATCAGTTAGGAAGATAAAATGAAAAAAAGATACAGGAAAACAACTTGTACACAGTCGTGACGGAATAAGGAAGAAATAACATTATGATAATGACAACACATCAATTGTGAGTAAGGAGCATATCAAATGAATTCCAAACAAATTTAACACAACTGAAATAGGGAAAAACATGCTGAAAGAATCAACTGTGATGAATCTCACAGTCTCAAGCAAATACATCATATATATTACTCCATTATTAACTTACAAAATAACTCGTCTTGCAAGAAGAGCCCCTCTTCGAAAGAGGTTTTCCCCAGATCGCCCCCCGCCCCCTTTGCTGTTACACCCCTCAGTCTTTTTAAAAGAAAAAATAAAACACTTTTGTTTAGAGGAATATGAAATGGTTCACCTTCATGAAATTATGTGACTGTTATGTGCATCTACGAGCTCTTGAACCATTTCTAATTGTTTTGACAAGTGGGGTATCTATGATCCTTTGTATGATTTGATTTTAATGTCGGGTTTCATCCTGCCTCGCGACAGGGCAATGGGAGAACATATTTCATGTTCTGAAGCTGCAATGTTGCAGGTGACATTCTGGAACATCTGTTGCTCTTCTGCAGGGGTATCCATTAGATTCCAAAGCTCCATCATAGTCGTGGCCAAATCTTGAAGCTTCTGCATTCATTTCTTTTTCTCTTCCCGCAATGTTTCAATCGTCGCGGCCAGTATATTAACAGTATCATTACCAATGCTCTTTGATTGTTCAGACTCATCCAAACTTGGATGCACATCTGTTACTGTGCATAGAAAATCCAAGCCGAGGACAGAGCATAATTCATGGATTGTGTTGATAAAGTCGATGACTTTGTAGAGACGCTCGCTCTTTTCCTTTTGAAGCAATTGAAGTTGCTTCTGGTATTATTCAAAATTCCTAAGAGATAGATCATTTTCATCCACTGCAATCATGGACGGACTAAGTTCTACAACACATCCAACAATTTCATTTGAAATCTTATGAATTTGCTACGTTTTAAATGCGTCGGAGAAAAGAGGAACGGATTCGGCAAATTCGGGATGTAAGTGATCCCTACCGGTGCATTTATTCCAACAAAGGAGATATCGCTTCCAGTTGCTCCTTCGAGCTCCCTTCTCGTCTGTCTCCTTGTTTAGGCATGGTAGGGAAAACTCTGAGGGCAGAATAAATGGAAGCAAGCTCTGCTTCGCAATCGGCAATGGCCTTGTGAAGTTGAGCCCGTGCTCGATTTGATTGATCTACTTTCCGTCTGTATACTTCCAAGCATTTTTGTTCAAGCTGGAGCAACATTTTATCTCTTTCCTCAATATTGCTTTTGTTTTGCAGGGACAACAAAACATTCACATGAATAACCTTTTGGATGGTCCAAAGTTTTAGAGATTCTAAATTGAGAAGATTGTAACAAGTATGCATTCTTGCCACTGATACTACAATCTAACATATCCCTATGTCTGTGAGATGATTCAAAAACAAAAGAATGAACCCATGGCTTCTGAAAGAGGCTATTCGAATTGTCAGTAGGCAAGGAATGTGAGCTATCAGTATCAAATGTATCTGTATTAGATAGAGTAAATCCTTGATCAATCCTCGAATTTCCAATTGGTTGATTTGGAATAGAATGATCTGAGAAATGAGCATAATTTTCAAGGGATGAATATGTTTCAAAAAGGCATGGTGATGATCTCATGCAAGGCTTAGAACTTAAAATGCCACTAGACTCAACCACATTAAAACTACTACATTCAATGTGTCTTGAGTCTCCAAACACAGTTTCAGCCGAATCCACTGTGCTAGTTGAATCCTTATTACTATCGGTGCTGCAAGAAGTTTCATCAGAGCCACTAAAGAGAGATCCAGCATCACTTGATGTTGAATCTCCATACTCTCTTGGAACTGAGTCTATCTTATTGTCCTTTGTAATTTGGGAAATTATTTCACATCCAAAACCATAACCATTGGATCTATCTGCAATACTAGAGTCCAAGTCCACGGCATGATAATCTGAATCTCTTAGTCTAGTAGGTTGATCTATATGGGCACTGGAATCTCTGCAGATGTCAAGTGAGGGAAAATGTTTGATATGTTCTTCAGTGTCTTTGTTGTATCCACCAGATGACAATGATTGCTCAACATCATATGTACAATGATTTAAAGGTACTTCTTTACAGCTTTCGGCCATTTCATCATGTAAAACAGCTGGTGGCCTCGGTGAAGACCTAGAGTATAAAATCATGTATGCTCCTTCATACATCACCACATCAAGGCCAACTGGAATTACCTTATTGTCATCAATCTTGTACCATGCCCCTTTCAAATCCTTTACATAGCATATATAATGACCGAAAAATGAAGCATTCAGCACATCCAAATGAACAACCACCGCATACAGATTGTATAATGGTGGCTTGTCACTGATTCCACTCATATATGGCAACATGTCCAAGACTTCAGGGAAAGAAACAATCTTGTTGAGCTTGCCAACTTTTCTAGTCTGAAATCTCTTCAGAACAATAGTAAGAACACTTGGAAGCTCCATTCACATATAAACTCAGGGAAACAATTAAAAGCAGCTTCAGTCACCAACATCATTTTCCATTATGCCTTGGAGACTGGCTATGTGGTGGTATACAAGAATCCTTGCTAATGGCTCTTGGAGGTCCATTCTTTGAAGGAAATTGTCCATTTCCATTTTCCATGCATTGGTGGCGACTTAAGCGCATAGATTGTACAGCTTGATGATGCAAGGACGAACTTGCCAAATCCTTCAAATTTAACAAAGGTGTAAGAGCTTCAACAACATCGTCCATAAGAGGCCTGGCTTTAGGATCTCGACTTAGGCAATGATATGCTATCTGAGAAGCCCTTTGCGCCCCTTTAACAGAATAGTTAAACTCCAACCGAGGGTCTACAAGACAGTACAGATTTCTTTTTTCCACAAGATAAGGCCGAGCCCATGCCACCAGATTATGTTCCCCACTTGGCATGTTTTTATCCATAGATCTTCGACCAGTTAACAATTCAAGTAACACAACCCCAAAACTGTAGACATCACTCTTAGATGTCAAGTGTCCAGTCATCACATATTCTAGAGCAACATACCCATATGTTCCCATAACTCGAGTTGAAACATGGGTGTTGTCTCCCTTGGGTCCATCTTTTGCTAGTCCAAAATCAGATAGCTTGGCATTGTATTACGAATCCAACAAAATATTGTACGTTTTAAAATCCTGATAAATCACTGGTCTTTCAGCCCCTCCATGAATAAATGCCAGACCCTTTGCTGCACCCAATGCAATTTTTATCCCGATAGACCAAGGGAGTGGCAGGGACCTTCTGAAAAGATGGTTTTCCAGGCTAAACCGTGGCATAAACTCATAGACAAGGAGCCTCTGATCATCTTCAATGCAGTATCCAATGAGTTTTACTAGATTAGGATGGTGAAGTTGGCCAAGGAAGTTAACTTTTGCCACCCATTCTTTGTGTCCCTATAGCCCATCGTGGTTTAAGGCTTTAACAGCAACAGTCAGACCAGTGTTGGGATTTACAGGGGCAGTGTCATTTTTCTCTATCCACCCTTTGAAGATGCAACCAAAACCACCTTCACCAAGAATGCTCTCTGGTCTAAAATTTCTAGTTGCAGTTTTCAATTCATTGAAGGTGAATTTAAGTAATTGTGAAGCTACTTTCAATTCATCTCTTGCCTTGGGAGTTGATGGATTGCTTTCAGAATTGCTACTGCCTGTTGAAGTCCGTGTCTGAGGAACAGGAGGCTCTTTACTACCATTATTGAGGGATCCACTTTCTGCAAGGCTTTATGCACATCGTCTTTGTTGAAATAGATGGATTCATATACTTCGCCACAAGGATCATAACCAGAAGGTAACTTAAGCCTCATATCTTTTGTAATTCTTATGCAGCAAGGGGGGGGGGGGTTTGAATCGCACGACCATTAGCTTCGAGATTTGAAATAATGATATCCATCATGCCTGCCAATCTACAGAAGGATCCCGCTCATAATGCAGGGATTTAGCTTGGAGATGATTTGGGCAAAAGTGCCTGAGTCAAATCGAAAATTTTCAATATCTGTTACAACATAGACAACAATATCCAACTACACATAAGAATATGACATACCTTTTTGAACTTGTAGATAGATCTATTGTACTTGATCATTGTTGAAATTCATGTAGATTTTTCTCAGCCTATGCAACTTGAAACACACATCAACCTTTACTTATGGTAGTGTCTCGCGTGATGCAGGTGATATGTCCAATGGGGCCTTATGTGACATGCTCTACTCAACCTGTGGGGGTGCCTCGTGGGACATCTACTGGGTGACCCACGGGGATGACCCTAAATAGGGTTTTAGCAAACTTTTCTCACTCCACTGCGGCCATGAAACTTTTTCATCACTATACCTTCTCTTCCTCAGATTTGCGTAACTTCGTATGTATCTATGAGTATCTTCAATAAAACTTTCACAATAATAGATATTCAATGTGCTCAATAGGTGTTAATAAGATACCCTTGCTCTCTTATTTATACTCTCCAAGTAGCTTCCTCTAGGGGTTATCTTCTAACTATTTTACCCAACTTCCTTCTTTTAGGGCTAACCCACTTCTAACTATTGTGTCCACTTACAACCACTTTATCCACAAATAATAAACTCACCACTTCTAGTTGCAACTAATTTATTGTAGAGGGATATTGCTCTAAACTGATCAAAATTTCGAGGGATTTTCATCTTTAATATAAGAGCAATGAAAGTGGTGTTGAAGGGTAATAGTATCTATCCCAATGATCTTGAGTATTCCACCATTTAAAAAAAAAACCTCTCCCTGATGCTCTTGAATAAACTCATATATGGATTTCTCTTATTGTCGAATATTATGCCCCTCTCCGGACCCCAACTCATACACTTGTTCTAGAATACATGTCACCAACATAACCTCCTTTAGTACCAATTCCTGCAAGGAAGAAAATATTGAATACTTGGAAGATTGTTCTTGGCATTTCTCTAAGGTTTATAGCACTTATAACTTCATTGATCTTGTTGGGATTTCGAATGGTCAAGTATAAACAGACCTCAAATATTGCTAGAATGGAATGCCAAGATGATAAAGGAGAGGAATTGCAGAAAACTTTGGTTGATAGTAGTAGGGCTCCAGCACTAGGTGGGACTCGAACACAACCAATGTTGGAAAATGAATATATTGTATAGATTGCAAAAGACACTATGCAAGAAAATATGATGACATTTCTTTATGAAATTCATTGATTAACCAACCATATTTTTTATGTATATTATATTTGAATGTTGGATCATATCTTATTAAAGTGAACACTTGTTAGAACCCTCTAGAAACAATTTCACTTGTGTGTTACCACTTGATTTGTATTAATTTTCCAATGAGGGGCTAAGCCTAAAATGGCATCCATGAATCCTCCAGTACATTGAAGTCTATTGGTTCAGAAAAATATGCAGTTGAAGACTTGAATGCTATACTAATCTCTTGAATAGAGCCTGCATATATTCTATCTTATTGCAAAATGAACTCAACAAGATGTAGTGTTGACTGGGTTGGGTGTTAAGATGATTGTGAAACAATCTCTTCTTGGTAGTAGTCCTTAGTATGGAAATTTGTGTTGTATATTAGGTTGTGATTTTCATTCATGGCAATATGATCACCACATTGGAAGGAATGACATCTACTTCTACATGTATCTACTATTGTTTTGTACTAATTTTCATAACTTAGTGACATTGCTACCAAAATTCATTGACATTCATTCATTGTATTATTTTTATAAAAGGTTTTGGCATAAGCATGTAACCAAGAATTTGAGAATGTCTATGCTTATATATGATAATAATTGCATTTATTTCAGTTCCATCAAGATTTATTTAACAAAATGTTGGGCATGTAACAATTGGCCTTGGAGCAATGCACAAGCCATTATCGATATACTGAGAAATTTTCAAATTCTTTTGTAACATTCTGCTCTACTGAGCACATGTTATCGACTTATTCTTGAGGACACTTGTGTGAAAGTGATCCATTTATAGTACAGTGTTATTTGTTTCGACTATGGATTTTCATGATGATGTTGATGGGTTATGATTTATTGTTACTTGATATATGTATTGGCATATGCTATTGGTGAGTTTACCTGTGTGTACAATACACATGACATGTTATATATGTTGATGGCATCAATGGACCTCCTTGGACTCTGGATTGAGTCAGGGAGTGGATTGTATTGGTTTGGTTATTTTATTTATGCTTATGTGACATATGATTGATTATAGTATGATTTTGTATATGGATCATTGGCAATGTTTTGTCAATGGATGCAGGCTAACGAATGTTTTCTAATATGACTCACATAAGGAGTAAAGGGGTCATGCACAAAAAACCAGACATTGAAGGAGAGGTGTGGCAGAGTCCCTGTCACAGCCTACTAGCACTCTCGTTGTGGCTCGAACTAGGTTAACGATTACCTAGTTCGAGAGGTCCACGATGTTGTGAGGGAAAACTGAGATAGTCACTCACAAAGATTTATAAGGGGTGTGCAGTAAGGCAGAGTCTTTATTCTTTAGAAGCCCTTAGTCTCTCACAAGGTCGGGCCTGAGTGGAGTGTTGACTCCAAGGGTTGGACAACTACCAAAACCAGTCAAAAGGTGAGTGGCACCCTTGGAGCACGGGAGTGAGTCTTGAAGGGCACATCCCATAAATTAAAAAAAACCTGAGTCAATAAATCTAGGTGGCCTAGATAACAATAAATTGAATTGACATTGTCGGATTTAAAATAATTAATTAATGATTAATTTTATTAATTATAAACCCCCATAAAATTCTAAGCCTATTATAAGACAAAGCCTAAGTCTAATTTTAGTTAGGGGACTAAAATAAAATGTTAAATAAAATAAAATATTAGAGACAAATCAATCTATAGAAAAAGTGAGATAAATATAAAGATTTGATATAATGCACATGTGTGCAAGAAAATACCAAAATGGAATTTTAAAATAAGAAAGGAATAAAGCATGAGAGAATAGGTGTACACATAGAATGGTATCTAGAGTCTAGCTACCACTAGTCTAACTAGAAGAAGACTCTTATTTTAACTCTAACTCAGATTTAGTAAGGAGTCGGTCATTAAATGAGAATCTGGGGAATAAAGAGACAATTAGGAGCGATTTAAGGAACACATTTGGGAATGTGAGGGAAATGGACTTTTAATTAAAATAAAATATGTAATTACTTGTGCAACTTGGGGAGAGGATGAATAATCCTAATTTATTTAATTAAAAAGATAATTAATTGTGCATGTGGACATGTGTTAGTGAGGAAATTCCGATAAAGAAAATGGTCTAGATGGGAAAGGGATCACACTGGTTATTGGTACAACTATGCTGCCAAATTATTTTTGACTGGTTTTACTTGTGAGAGTTGGGATACCAAGATTGATCTAGAGTGGTGGCTCTACCTTGCAAGGCAAGCTTGGAGCTAGAGTATTTATGGTTGTGTGTGTGCTTGTCCCCTTTGTGGCTTAGGGGACTAAGGGGGAAGAAGAGAACCCATAACATTGGCTAGGAGGTACCGGTGAAGTCTCAACGATTAGCAAGCGGGAGAAAGGAAGGAGCACCATTTGTTGAAGAACATATTCTGATTTATTTTCCATCGGTTACGCTATTCTTATTCTAAAATTTGAATCTGTATTAATATTTAAAATGTATAATAGATTTCTTGTAAATTCTCCATAAATCAATTGTAATTATAAACTTGAATTGACAAGTCCTTGATAGTTTTATTGAAATCTAGAAGATAAATTTATGAAAATTGTTGTCATATTGATTTCTCAAAATGATTAATGGATGCCAGGATGTATACATACATAATGCTAAATTCTTAGTTGTTGTCAGTGATTGCATATCATAGTTTTAATTAATTTATTATTTTCATAGATGTGATTTATGAAGAAATGTCTCATGTTGCATGTTGAGAAGATTGTGTATTATATGTGGTTGTGTTTGGGAAAAAACTTGAATAATGAATAACCCTTGTGATTACTAATGCAGATTTCAACTTCTGAGAACAAAATTTTGTTTACAGTGTTGCCAAAAAAATTATTTATGTTGTTGTTAACCTCTTTCCCAAATCAAAATCATAGATTTGTTTTCACTGTGTAATGGTTAAATTTTTTCCTGGGATAAGAATTCCATGGAGACTCTACAACCACTGTTAATTAAAATAACAAATACCATTTAGAGTTCCCTTGATTACAGCCAGTCAATTTACAAACATGATATCCTTATCGCTACCAATTTTGACAATGGAATTTGGGAATTGTCCAATCACTACTTTTAAATCTCAGATCCAAAATTTAGAGATATTTATTTGGTATGCGTCAACCTTCTGCATTCAAGTTTGAGAAATTTGTGTGGTCCTTGTAACGTTTATTGATTGTATAGAACTCATATTTAGTCTTTTTGCTGCAAGTTTTTATGCATGATGGGATTGCTATATGGGTCTCTACTTATTTTGAACCCCTAAATTTATTTTGTGACCAATGTTGCCAGTGCTGGAACTGATGACCATGATTTTGTTGTAGAGTTTTCATTCTCGTTTTGATAAACCTTTAAAATCATTTTTGATACAGAAAATTTGTGGGTTAGTCTCCTTGAATTAATCCCCAAAAAATATTTTTAATTTCTGGGTCTCTGTTAGTATTGGATGCCAGGAACAAAATTCCTCTTGTGCCATTTGAAAAATACCCACTTTTTGCAAACCCAATATTATCGATTTCCTGAATCTTTGTCCTTTTAATTTATATATTCTGACTTTTATGTTCACAAGATTCATTGTAGAAATGTTGATGTCTAGAAAAATAAATTGTCTTGTAGAGTCCTTTCAAGCGATCTCCACATTGGGTGATTGAATTTAAATATCTTTGTATGTTAATTTATTTCTAAAGACGAAATTTTGGGGCTTTACACTGCCCAAGCCTATAGAATCTTCTGAAAATGTCAATTGGTTAATTGTTGTCAAAGATTGCAGCTATTTCATTGTGGAATCTTTTGTTGTCTTTTAGAAAACAATCCCATAATTTAATTGAGCGATTTATGTTCTGTTTATTTTCATTTTCTAATTTTAAATTTCAAAGTATTATAATTCATGGAACGAATTTGGGGCTGCAGCAATAACTTGACCTTCCTGAGTACCTTTGTGTTTATTTACTGTCCCTTCCTTCGGGCTTAACTATTTCCGAAATCTATTCACTGCCTGAAATTTTAAATTCGAATTTATCATAATTTTTTGTCATTTCAAGGTCTGGAACAAGTGTCTGGTCAAGGTCTGGATCAGATGCCAAATCAAGTGTCGAATTAAGTTCTATATGGAAACATCCCTCTTGAAATTAAAAATGTTATTTAACCTATTCGTGTCTGGTTGCCCATTTCCAGTTAACTATTTTTCTATTGATTTTTCACTTTTAAAAACAGTGATATTATTCGTAGAGTACACACCAACAAGGGTGAGTTTTGTAATTGTTTTATTGGTTTGACGTATACACGTTCACTCACCTCTTACTTGTCACTTTGACTTCTTGACAGACCCTACATCAATTATTTTCCCTTCCTCTGAGGCTATGCAATTAATAAAATCGTTTTTTCTACATGTTGAATTTTATTTAAATTATCAGAAATTAGTGTCAGATGGAGGGCCCAATTAACTGCCATATGGAGGGCCAGATTAAATTTCAGATGGAGGGTCGGATTAATTTTCATATGGAGGGAGGGATTAAGTGTCGGATGGAGGGTCGGATTAAGTGTCAGATGAAGGGTCGAATTGACGTCTGGAACGAATTTCAGATTTTTCTACAAACCGGATCAGGGGATGGGATAGATTATGGAACTCCTTCTTTGTTCCTTACTATGGATATGTAATTTAGCCTCTGAATATTAATTATTTATGGTCAATTAAGATTTGTCTTCCTAAACTTTTAAATGGATTTATAAGTTAGCATGTGAGTGTCTTATTTATGGTTTAATAAGACTTGATTTTCAATTCTTAAATGGATACATAAGGTAGTTGAATTCTATCGTTTACTTATTACGGTTGGTCTTCCCATAACTCCTTTAATGCATTTTTAAGATAGAAATGACATTCTTACGTATGTTTGGAATAGGATTTGGTCTTCCTTGATACCTTTGAATGGAAGTGTAAGTTGACTTTGGATTCTTACATTATTGTTGGGTCTCCCTTAGTTCGGTTAATTAGGTTTATAAGTCAACATTGGGTTCTTTATTTTTATTGTTTAAATAAAACTTGATCTTCTTTAATTATCCTTATATATGGATACGCAAGATAGCATATAATTTATCTTATCTAATTCTTAATTATGGGTTTGAACTTCTTATAATTTCTTGCAATGGAAATGTAAAGTAGTCTTGGAATCTTTCCATATTGCTTGTTATGAATGAACCTCTTAGTTCTTTGATATGGATATGCAAGCATAGACTTCTTATTAAATGCTATTTATGATTGATTTTTATTAGTTTTATAAATTGGATACATAATGCAAAGTAACATCTAAATTTAATGTATTGCTTAAGAAGATTGATCTTCTTGTGGGTTCTTGCAAATGAATATATAACTTTATCCTTAAACTTCCTGATATATATTCTTAGAAGATATTCCTTAATATGAAGATGCATAGTTGAGATATATGAGACTAATATTTCACTTATGCTCTTTGGGTTATTATTCTTTATGTAAAAGCCTCTTACTCATTTACACTTAATGTTGCTTGAAGATTGATTAAGTAGAGTAGATTATTATTTGCACTATGATGAATTGATGGTTAAGTATGTTGATAATTCTAGTTGAATAGAGGTGTATAATTGAATTAATGGGAATTAGATACTTCCTTGTTCCTCAGAACAGTCGCCAGTCTTGAGACCTTAAGTGGTCAAAATCAATCGAATGAATCATGGACTTGAGCGTTGCTTATGTGTCTTGTAGGTCCTAACCATGCATGATCGGTTGGGCAAGTAGCTTCCTTATGTCATATTTATAAGATATGGTTGATTGAATAGTAGTGATGTGTCTTTCA
>JZKD02S0637212.1:184380-205130 GCA_000966675.3 Picea glauca
AGTCTTGTTGTTTCCACACGAGGGTCGGATAGTGACCATCGATCAATTGTCTTTCTCTAGACCTGACCCAGCTTTGGGGGCATCCACGGTTCCCATGATTGATAATCCTCAACCAAGTGTCGTTAACGTAGGAGTTGGTTTGTGCCCGTCCTTGATGGGTACCTTCGATTACCCACCTCCTCATGACAATGTCAAGTTTATATCTAATCACCATAAGGTTGAGATTTTTCAAGTTTCGTCGTTCCGCACGATCTACTTTGAGGATCCTTGGATTCTTCCTTCCCCATCAGCCACGATGGATGAGACAGGGCACCCCGACATTTCCATGCCCTTGTCGGTCGCTGAAGTAGCATACTCTTTAGTCTAGCAAGATTCAGTTAACCCTGATCTGACTCCCGCACAAGAATTGGATCCACTTCTAGAGCCTATCTGGGCTCAGGGTTCTCTTGCTAACATTGATTCGTTAGACTTAGTCTTGCCTTATGACGAAGTAGTAATCGAAGCAATGACTACTCCAGATAAACCTTGGGAAGATCTTCATCACAGATCATATTTCCTCCCAGAGTTAAGCCGAATCGAGGTAGGAGAATTCACTGTTACCATGACGGGAGATCATCCATGTCCTATTAATCTCTTAGCTACATAAGAAATTTATGTTGAGGGGAATATGGCGACTATCGTTGAAACTATACCTATCAATATCTCCCGAAACCCTGGCATCGTGGAGAATGTCTTCGTCGGAGTGGATTGCTCCCCCGAAGAGATTCAGATTTACACGGATCTTTTCAAAGAATTCCGCGACGTTTTTGCCTGGTCTTATGAGGAAATGCCAGGTATTGATCTGAAAATAGTTGAACATGAAATCACAACGTATCCTGATGCCAAGCCTGTTCGAAAAAAACATCGTCCAGTCAATCCTAAGAAAGTAGCAGCCATCAAGATTGAGGTTAAGAAATTTCTCAAGGCAGGTTTCATTTATCCTATTCATTTGACTCAATGGGTGTCAAACCCCGTGCCGGTCAATAAAAAACAAGGCACGATTCGTGTATGTACCGATTTCTGTGATTTGAACAAGGCATGTCCAAAAGATAATTTTCCAACGCCATTCATCGACCAGATCATTGATGAATGTGCTGATTGTGAATCCTTTTCGTTCATGGATGGTTTTTCGAGATATAATCAAATCCAAATCAAACCTGAAGACCAACACAAAACGAAATTCATTTGTCCGTGGGGTACATTCGCCTATCGTAAGATGCCTTTTGGCCTTAAAAATGCTGGAGCCACATTCTAGCGGGCCATGTCTTTTGCGTTTCATGACCTCAAACATATAGTCGATGCCTATCTAGATGATTTAGCATCACGCTCTTGCAAGCAAAAGGATCATCCTACGCACCTTAGACTAATCTTCGAACGCTGTCGCTACTTCAGGATTCGCTTGAATCTCAACAAGTGCAACTTCTGCATAACATCAAGACGTTTGTTAGGTTTCATCGTATCAACAACAGGGATCATGGTCGATCCTCTTAAGGTGGAGGCAATAATCCAGTTGCCCCCCCCATGTACAATCTTACAACTTCAAAGTCTACAAGGCAAGGCGAACTTCTTACAACGCTTCATCGCCAACTATGCTGAAATCACCAAGGGATTTATGCGTTTACTGAAGAAAGATGTTCCCTTTTCCTAGGACAAAGCCGCTCAATGCTCTTTCAACGCATTAAAACACACCCTCACAACCGCACCTCTGCTACGACCACCTAATTATAACAAAGATTTCTTCTTATATCTGGCTGTCGCAGAGTCAACTATAGGCATGGTTTTAGTTCAGGAAGACGATTCATTTTCAGAATACGTGATCTATTACCTGAGCCGAGGCCTCGTAGGACCAGAACTTAATTATTCCCATCTCAAAAAACTTGCATTCGAATTATGAACTCCCCTTTCTTTTAGTTCTTCCTGAAGTGACTTGTTTTTCTTCTTCTCTCATTTTATAACTTCTATGGAACTCAAAAATTCTTCTCTGTAGTCAACTTATTCATATTCATATTCTTCTTCAAATATTTTTTCATCATAATCTTCTACTGACATGAATAGAACCCTTTATGTATCACTTTCATTGAATTCATCTTCGTCTGATGAGGTTTTGTCTTCTTTGGTGAAAAGGATTTTCTTGAAAAAAATATTTTTGGTTCTTTTTCCTTTGTATGTTTGTTTTCTATTTGAATCATATTCTTCGATAATTTTATTTTTATTATGGGGACATTTTTTAGAAAAATGACTAATATCATCACTATTAAAACAAATCAATGGAAGCTTACATCTATATTTGTTGATTCCCTTTTTCAGTCTTCTGACGAAGTTGGCTACTTCTTCATCATGTTTTGAGATGTCACTACTGCTACTATCTGACTTTGTATTTTCCTTTTCCTTTCACTTTGACTTTTTAGATGCTTTGAATGTTACTTATTTTGTAACTAGATTGTCTTGCTCTGTTCTCATATCATAAGTTATGAGTGTCCCATGCAACTCATCCATGGTCAGTGTAGCTAGATCCTCTCTCTGTTCTAGTGCTGAAATATTTGAATCAAATTTCATTGGTAGGGATCTCAATACCTTTTTGAAAATGACCTGTTCATTTACCTCGTCTCCCAAGCCTTTGATATTGATTACTATTTCATTAACTCGTAGAAAGTAGGAAACTATGTTTTCATCTTCATTCATCTTCAATTGTTCAAATTTTTCTTTGAAAATTTGAATTTTAGCTTCCTTGAATTTCTCATCCCCTTCATATACATTCTTCAGTTTGACCCAGATGTCCTTTGAGGAATCACAGTGCATAACTTTGGTGTAGATTTATTTAGACAAACCATTCAGGAGTGCACTTATATCTCTTGAATTATTTCCTTCAAGTTTATTTCCATCTTTATCCGTTGGAGGAACGGTTGGTGCTTTGTATACATCTACCACTGATCGCAAAAAGTCAAATCCTAATGTTTGTATGTGTGTCTTCATTATTATACTCCAGAAGGTATAATCTTCCCCATCAAACTGTGGTATCCCAATCTTAGACTAATCCATGATCTCCTTCCATTGGTTAAACTGTCTCTTGAAGGACCTTCTCTGACACCAATTGTTGGATTATTGAGAGGGGGTGGTGAATAAGTAATAGAGATTTTTAATCATTTTTAACCACGGTGTATAAGTGTTTTTAACTTTATTATCAATTTACCAATATCATTCAATAAGTGAAAAATAAATAAACAATGAACAATGAGCAATCATACACATACATAGTATACCGGTATTTTTACATGGAAACCCAATGTGGGAGAAAACCATAGAATGATTTTTCTTACATGTCTTTAAGAAGTACATTCATTGGAAGCACCAACTTCCTTTGTATCCAACTACCACTGATCGCCAAAAATCAAATCCTAATGTATGTATGTGTGTCTTCATTATTCTACTCCAGAAGGCATAATATTCCCCATCAAACTATGGTATCCCAATCTTAGAGTAATCCATGATCTCCTTCCAGTGGTTAAATTGTCTCTTGAAGGACCTTCTTTGATACCAATTGTTGGATTACTGAGAGATGGGGGTGAATAAGTAATAGATATTTTTAATCCTTTTTAACCACAATATATAAGTGTTGTTAACTTTATTATCAATTTACCAATAACATTCAACAAGTGAAAAATAAATAAACCATGAACAATGATCAACCATACACACACACAGTACAACAATATTTTTACATGGAAACCCAATGTGGGAGAAAATCACAAAATGATTTTTCTTATATGTCTTTAAGAAGTACATTCATTGGAAGCACCAACTTCCTATGTTCTCCAGCTGCAACTAGAAGGAGGCTCCAACCTCCTATATTTTCAAGCTACAACCTCAGGGAAGCTCCAACTCCCCAATTCTTTGGCTCCAACCATAAGGATACAACCGGAAGGTGGCTACAACCATCTATACTTGCCTCATCAAACTGACTTGAAACATAAGTTCCAAATAACTGATGAAACCACTGTCACATTGTCACTATGAAATATGTCATTGTAAACCTATACCAATCTATGCCAACAACCTATAACCAACCTGTACCAATAAACTGTACTCAACATGTACAAATAACCTGTACTCAATCTGTACTAATAATATCCTCAATAGATCAGATCTGATAACATAGATCTCATACCCAATATCACAATAATATAACTCAAACCATGTGTATCTATGTCTCTCTAGTCATGTGTCATATATGTGCATACAATAATAATCATGTGTAATAAACCCTCACATGGACTAGAAATCAAACCTTCATTGTTATGCAGCCTCAAACTATAACAACAACTTTAGGGACACATATCAACCAAAATCCCTCAACCATGTACCAAGAAATACAAGATATGCCTCAACACTAAAACCAACAAGATGTACCAATGATAAATACCAGACATATCAGCACTATATTTCTATAGATATAGCTCATACAGTATGTTACATACATCCAACAACCTCTCTAGGAAAAATCCTTAATCTCCCATAACCATATCTCATGTAGACAACAATATCCAACTGCACATAAGAATATGACATGCCTTTTTGAACTTGTAGATAGATCTATTATACTTGATCATTGTTGAACTTCATGTAGAATTTTCTCAGCCTATGCAACTTGAAACACACATCAACCTTCACTTCTGGTAGTGTCTCACGTGATGCAGGTGATATGTCCAATGGGGCCTTATGTGACAGGCTCTACTCAACCTGCAGGGGTGCCTCATGGGACATCTACTGGGTGACCCACGGGGATGACCCTAAATAGGGTTTTAGCGAAATTTTCTCACTCCACTGTGGCCATGAAACTTTTTCATCACTATACCTTCTCTTCCTCAGACTTGCGTAACTTCATATGTATCTATGAGTATCTCCAATAAAAATTTCACAATAATAGATATTCAATGTGCTCAGTAGGTGCTAATAAGATACCCTTTCTCTCTTATTTATACTCTCCAAGTAGCTTCCTCCAGGGATTATCTTCTAACTGTTTTACCCAACTTCCTTCTTTTAGGGATAACCCACTTCTAACTATTGTGTCCACTTACAACCACATTATCAAAAAATAATAAACTCACCACTTCTAGTTGCAACTAATTTATTGCAGAGGGATATTGGTCTAAACTGATCAAAATTTTGAGGGTTTTTCATCTTTAATATAAGAGCAATGAAAGTGGTGTTGAAGGGTGATAGTATCTATCCTGATGCTCTTGAGTATTCCACCATTTAAAAAAACAAAACCTCTCCCTGATGCTCTTGAGTAAACTCATATATGGATTTCTCTTATTGTCGAATATTTTGCCCCTCTCCAGACCCCAACTCATGCACCTGTTCTAGAATACATGTCACCAACATGACCTCCTTTAGTACCAATTCCTGCAAGGAAGCAAATATTGAATACTTGGAAGATTGTTCTTGGCATTTCTCTAAGGTCTATAGCACTTATAACTTCATTGATCTTATTGGGATTTCGAATGGTCAAGTATAAACAGACCTCGAAGATTGCTAGAATGGAATGCCAAGATGACAAAGGAGATGAATTGCAGAAAAATTTGGTTGATAGTAGTAGGGCTCCAGCATTAGGTGGGACTCGAACAAAAACAATGTTGGAAAATGAATATATTGTATAGATTGCAAAAGACACTATGCAAGAAAATATGATGACATTTCTTTATGAAATTCATTGATTAACCAACCATATTTTTGATGTATCTTATATTTTAATGTTGGATCATATCTTATTAAGGTGAACACTTGTTAGAACCCTCTAGAAACAATTTCACTTGTGTGTTACCACTTGATTTGTATTAATTTTCCAATGAGGGGCTAAGCCTAAAATGGCATCCATGAATCCTCCAGTACATTGAAGTCTATTGGTTCAAAAAAATATGCAATTGAAGACTTGAATGCTATACTAATCTCTTGAATAGAGCCTGCATATATTCTATCTTATTGCAAAATGAATTCAACAAGATGTAGTGTTGACTAGGTTGGTTGTTAAGATGATTGTGAAACAATATCTTCTTGGTAGTAGTTCTTAGTATGGAAATTTGTGTTTTATATTGGGTTGTGATTTTCATTAATGGCAATATGATCACCACATTGGAAGGAATAACATCTACTTATACATGTATCTACTATTGTTTTGTACTAATTTGCATAACTTAGTGACATTGCTACCAAAATTCATTGGCATTCATTCATTGTATTATTTTTATAAAAGGTTTTGGCATAAGCATGTAACCAAGAATTTGAGAATGTCTATGCTTATATATGATAATAATTGCATTTATTTCAGTTCCATCAAGATTTATTTAACAAAAGGTTGGGCATGTAACAATTGGCTTTGGAGCAATGCACAAGCCATTATCGATATACTAAGAAATTTTCAAATTCTGTTGTAACATTTCGCTCTACTGAGCACATGTTATCAACTTATTCTTGAGGACACTTGCGTGAAAGTGATCTAGTTATAGTACAGTGTTATTTGTTTCGACTATGGATTTTCATGATGATGTTGATGGGTTGTGATTTATTGTTACTTGATATATGTATTGACAGATGTTATTGACGAGTTTACCTGAGTGTGCAATACACATCACATGTTATAGATGTTGATGGCATCAATGGACCTCCTTGGACTCTGGATTGAATCAGGGAGTGGATTGTATTGGTTTGGTTATTTCATTTATGCATATGTGACATATGATTGATTATAGTATGATTTTGTATATGGATCATTGGTAGTGTTTTGTCGATGGATGCAGGCTGACGAATGCTTTCTAATATGACTCACATAAGGAGTAAAGGGGTCATGCACAAAAAACAAGACATTGAAGGAGAGGTGTGGCAGAGTCCCTATCACAGCCTACGATCACTCTCATTGTGGCTCGAATTGTAGGTTAACGATTACCTAGTTTGAGAGGTCCACGATGTTCTGAGTGAAAACTGAGACAGTCACTCACGAAGATTTATAAGGGGCGTGCAATAAGGCAAAGTCCTTATTCTTTAGAATCCCTTAGTCTCTCACAAGGTCGGGCCCGAGTGGAGTGTTGACTCCAAGGGTTGGACAACTACCAAAACTAGTCAAAAGGTGAGTGACATCCTTGGAGCATGGGAGTGAGTCTTGAAGGGCACGTCGCGTAAATTAAAAAAAACTTGATTCAATAAATCTAGGTGGCCTAGATAACAATAAATTGAATTGACATTGTTGGATTTAAAATAATTAATTAATGAGTAATTTTATTAATTATAAACCCCCATAAAAGTCTAAGCCTATTCTAAGACAAAGCCTAAGTCTAAGTTTAGTTAGGGGACTAAAATAAAATGTTAAATAAAATAAAATATTAGAGACAAATCAATCTAAAGAAAAAGTGAGATAAATATAAAGATTTGATATAATGCACATGTGTGCAAGAAAATACCAAAATGGAATTTTAAAATAAGAAAGGAATAAAGCATGAGAGAATAGGTGTACACATAGAATGGTATCTAGAGTCTACCTACCACTAGTCTAACTAGAAGAAGACTCATATTTTAACTCTAACTCAGATTTAGTAAAGAGTCGGTCATTAAATGAGAATTTGGGGAATAAAGAGACAATTAAGAGCGATTTAAGGAACACATTTGGGAATGTGAGGAAAATGGAATTTTAATTAAAATAAAATATGTAATTAATTGTGCAGCTTGGGGAGAGGATGAATAATCCTAATTTATTTAATTAAAAAGATAATTAATTATGCATGTGGACATATGTTAGTGAGGAAATTCCTATAAAGAAAATGGTCTAGATGGGAAAGGGATCACACTGGTTATTGGTACAACTATGTTGCCAAATTATTTTTGACTAGTTTTACTTGTGAGAGTTGGGATACCAAGATTGATCTAGAGTGGTGGCTCTACCTTACGAGGCAAGCTTGGAGCTAGAGTATTTCTAGTTGTGTGTGTGCTTGGCCCCATTGTGGCTCAAGGGACTAAGGGGGAAGAAGAGAACCCATAACGTTGGCTAGGAGGTACTGGTGAAGTCTCAACGATTAGCAAGCGGGAGAAAGGAAGGAGCACCATTTGTTGAAGAACATCTTCTGATTTCTTTTCCATCGGTTACGCTATTCTTATTTTGAAATTTGAATCTGTATTAATATTTGAACTATATAATAGATTTCTTGTAAATTCTCCATAAATCGATTGTAATTATAAACTTGAATTGACAAGTCCTTGATAGTTTTTATTGAAATCTAGAAGACAAATTTATGAAAATTGTTGTCATATTGATTTCTCAAAATGATTAATGGATGTCAGGATGTATACATACAGAATGCTAAATTCTTAGTTGTTGTTAGTGATTGCATATCATAGTTTTAATTAATTTATTATTTTCATAGATGTTATTTATGAATAATGTCTCATGTTGCATGTTGAGAAGATTGTGTATTATATGTGGTTGTGTTTGGGAAAAAACTTGAATAATGAATAACCCTTGTGATTACTAATGCAGATTTCAACTTCTGACAACAAAATTTTGTTTACAGTGTTGCCAAAATTTTTATTTATGTTGTTGTTAACCTCTTTCCCAAATCAAAATCGTTGATTCGTTTTCACTGTGTAATGGTTAAAAATTTTCCTGGGATAAGAATTCCGTGGAGACTCTACAACCACTGCTAATTAAAATAACAAATACCATTTAGAGTTCCCTTGATTGAAGCCAGTCAATTTACAAACATGATATCCTTATCGCTACCAATTTTGACAATGGAAATTGGGAATTGTCCGATCACTGCTTTTAAATCTCAGATCCAAAATTTAGAGATATTTATTTGGTATGCGTCAACCTTCTGCATTCAAGTTTGAGAAATTTGGGTGGTCCTTGTAACGTTTATTGATTGTATAGAACTCAGATTTAGTCTTTTTGCTGCAAGTTTTTATGCATGATGGGATTATTGTATGGGTCTCTACTTATTTGGAACCCCTAAATTTATTTTGTGACCAACGTTGCCAGTGCTGGAACTGATGACCATGAGTTTGTTGTAGAGTTTGCATTCTCATTTTGATGAACCTTTAAAATCATTTTTGATATAGAAAATTTGTGGGTTAGTCTCGAATTAATCCCAAAAAAAACTTTTTAATTCCTGGGTCTCTATTAGTATTGGATGCCAGGAACAAAATTCCTCTTGTGCCATTTGAAAACTACCCACTTTTTGCAAACCCAATATTATCGATTTCCTCAATATTTGTCCTTTTAATTTATAGATTATGATTTTTATGTTCACAAGATTCACTGTAGAAATGTTGATGTCTGGAAAAAAAATTTGTCTTGTAGAGTCCTTTCAAGCGATCTCCACATTGGGTGATTGAATTTAAATATCTTTGTATGTTAATTTATTTCTAAAGATGAAATTTTGGGGCTTTACGCTGCCCAAGCCTATAGAATCTTCTGAAAATGTCAATTGGTTAATTGTTGTCAAAGATTGTAGCTATTTCGTTGTGGAATCTTTTGTTGTCTTTTAGAAAACAATCACATAATTTAATTGAGTGATTTATGTTCTATTTATTTTCATTTTCTAAATTTTAATTTCAAAGTATTATAATTCGTGGAACGAATTTGGGGCAGCAGCAATAGCTTGACCTTCCTAAGTACCTCTGTCTTTATTTACTGTCCCTTCCTTCGGGCTTAACCATTTCCGAAATCTATTCGCTGCCTGAAATTTAAATTTGAATTTATCATAAATTTTTGTCATTTCAACATCCGAAACAAGTGTCTGGTCAAGGTCCGGATCTATTGATTTCCAGTTAATTGTTTTTCTATTGATTTTTCACTTTTAAAAACAGTGGTATTATTCGTAGAGTACACACCAACAAGGGTGAGTTTTGTAATTGTTTTATTGGCTTGACGTATACACATTCACTCACCTCTTACTTGTCACTTTGACTTCTTGACAGACCCTGCATCAATTATTTTCCCTTCCTCTGAGGCTATGCAATTAATAAAATCGTTTTTTCTGCATGTTGAATTTTATTTAAATTATCATAAATTAGTGTCGGATGGAGGGCCCAATTAAGTGCTATATGGAGGGCCAGATTAAGTTTCAGATGGAGGGCCGGATTAATTTTCATATGGAGGGAGGGATTAAGTGTCGGATGGAGGGCTAGATTAAGTGTTAGATGAAGGGTCGAATTGACGTTTGAAACAAATTTCAGATTTTTCTACAAACCGGATCAGGGGTTGGGATAGATTATGGAACTCCTTCTTTGTTTCTTACTATGGATATGTGATTTAGCCTCTGAATATTAATTATTTATGGTCAATTAAGATTTGTCTTCCTAAAATTTTAAACGGATTTATAAGTTAGCATGTGAGTGTCTTATTTATGGTTTAATAAGACTTGATTTTCAATTCTTAAATGGATACGTAGGGTAGTTGAATTATATCGTTTACTTAATATGATTGGTCTTCCCATAACTCATTTAATTTATTTTTAAGATAGCAATGTCATTCTTACGTATGTTTGGAATAGGATTTGGCCTTCCTTGATACCTTTGAATGGAAGTGTAAGTTGACTTTGGATTCTTATATTATTGTTGGGTCTCCCTTAGTTATGTTAATTGGGTTTATAAGTCAACATTGGGTTCTTTATTTTTATTGTTTAAATAAAACTTGATCTTCTTTAATTATCCTTATATATGGATATGCAAGATAGCGTTTAATTTATCTTATCTAATTCTTAATTATGGGTTTGAACTTCTTATAGTTTCTTGCAATGGAAATGTAAGGTAGTCTTGGAATCTTTCCATATTGCTTGTTATGATTGAACCTCTTAGTTATTTGAGATGGATATGCAAGCATAGACTTCTTATCAATTGCTATTTATGATTGATTTTTATTAGTTTTATAAATTGGATACATAATGCAAAGTAACATCTAAATTTAATGTATTGCTTAAGAAGATTGATCTTCTTGTGGGTTCTTGCAAATGAATATATAATTTTAGCCTTAAAAATCCTGATATATATTCTTAGAAGATATTCCTTAATATGAAGATGCATAGTTGAGATATATGAAACTAATATTTCACTTATGCTCTTTGGGTTATTATTCTTTATGTAAAAGCCTCTTACTCATTTACACTCAATGTTGCTTGAAGATTGATTAAGTAGAGTAGATTATTATTTGCACTATGATGAATTGATGGTTAAGTATGCTGATAATTCTAGTTGAATAGAGGTGTATGATTGAATTCATGGGAATTAGATACTTCCTTGTTCCTCAGAACAGTCGCCAGTCCTGAGACCTTAAGTGGTCAAAATCAATCAGATGAATCATGGACTTGAGAGTTGCTTATGTGTCTTGTAGGTCCTAACCATGCATGATCGGTTGGGTGAGTAGCTTCCTTATGTCATCTTTATAAGATACAGTTGATTGAATAGTAGTGATGTTTATTTCAGATGATTGTTATGAAATTGATTGTGTAGTTATTAATACATGTTATGACACATTTTCACTTATACTAGCATTTCTTCAAAAAAAAAATTACCTCTTTTGTACATCACTAATTGTTGATGTAACGGACAGGTCATTACAACTTTGAGTTTAAAAATGATTCTAAGGTTAGACACCACATGGATTGGATCATTGAAATAAATCATTGTGGAGATCATACAACTATGGCATAAACTTCAATATAAAGGTGACCAAGGAAAATAGTCGACATACATCACCTATGGATCGCATCAAGCCATGAATAGTGTATTTCTTTTGCACATCAAGGTTCATTGTCTACAAAGGGAAGCACAGTTTGTTGGAGCAATGCATTGTATCTACCCCTAATCCAACCATTCATGTTGCAATCTATAAATTCAGGTGCCTCAATAAATAAAATCAGGACATCCAGTCCATATATTTGTCCTACAATTAAAACTTGATGGCTCAAGAAAAACCGATACCAATTCATGAGATCCCTTTGAAGTTCTCAAATGAAAAAAGCATCTCAATTCTTGACAAGGTTTCCTTTCAAATCCATACCATTGATTGCAGATCCAAATTACAAAGAGATTAAATTATGTAGGGAGTATTTATAGACCTGATACCATAGAGTCGACTCAAAACTATTAGATAGACTAATCCATTGTGTTATCACTTAGTATTTTCCTTGGGTTGTATCAAGGAAACCCCAAGGTAACCATTTCAACCTACTTTAGACTATATTTCTGACCTAATACAATCAGAGAGGGCTCTTTCAATAGCCAAAGGCTTTCACACTCAAGGATGTTCAATATTCACACTTAGAAGGTCAGATTTCTAGTAGGAATAAATTTGTTTTTTTTATAGAAGATGGTAAGACAAGCAGGAGAGGGGTACCATTGGGCCATGGAGTCTAATTTGAATATTAAATACTTATAGTTTCAACTTAGATGAATTCTACTAACAATCTCTGAGGCATATCAAGTATTATGTTAAGGAAATCTGGATAGAGAATGGTAGAGGATAGGAGAACAATCCCAATACAGTAGAAGCATTAAAACAATGAATTTTTATTGCAACTTTAGACAATATGAACAAAGAGTGACTGTTGAAAACATAGCACTGAAAGAAAGTGAAATCTAAAATTAGGGAATCATTTATCATAACATAATACAATCTATATGAAGAGGCATTTATATAATGAATCTTTGTCGTGTAATCTTAGATCATATTAGGAAGAACACATTATGAAAGATGAAAACAGGAAAACATGTTGGACAATAACACTCTAATGAATCTCAGAAAAGCAGCAGAGCAGCTTCTGCATTCACTTGCTAGAGGATAAATAGATCATCTCATCATACAAAGCCTCTCTCCAAATGAGATTCCAACCCTTATTCCGTCTTGTGCTATGAAAAATATAGTAATATAGGTCCTTTACAGCTCACCAATTCTAAATCCAACCCCTTTCCCAAAATAGAAACAACTATAAACAAAAAATGACACGTTTGAACTAATTTCCTGCTTTTCAGGAGGCGAAATTCTGAAAAATGGGCTTCAAAACACCACTTTTAATTCTCAAACCATAATAGTTGTGTAAAATATGAGAATTTTTTTTGTATATAAGCTCGTTATGAAGAAAAACCTCTCTCGGGTTCGTTAAATTCATCTCCATATGGCCGCAATAGGTGTCACAAAAACATGTCTCAAACAAGAAATTGCGAAAACTGAAATAATTGGGCTCAAAGATTCCTTCGAATCTCCCAATCTGTGACACCTGTGTGAAAAATTAAAGAGTTTAATGTTCTTGGGTCCGTTATTGACAATAAACTCCTTTGGATTTTTAAAATTCATTTTGGTTCACCCAGAAATCCTCCTGGAAGTCAACTGGTAAAAAATGTCAGTTCAACAGTCTTAAAACAGAGTTTCTGCAGCACATTCTGTAGCACATTTCGTAGCGCTTGTCTAAATCCGTAGAGCCTAAGCCAGTTCATAGCGCCAAAGGAGAATCAAGTAGCCAAAACCTTCCTAACCTCCAAAGAAGATAAAAAAATCTCATGGAATACCTGATGGCTATGAGGTTGATGCTGGTAATTTCATATTTGCACAAGGATGCTTGCAACCTATCCAACCTACAACCTTCTTCCTTAACTAGTTCGCAATGCCAGTTCGTAGCGCCAACTCAACCATATCTTGCATTCTATGAGGAGGATGTTAGTTGATGGTATGATATAATCCTTGGAGAACATGATCAATCTTATGTGTTAACAATTACTCTTTAACCCAAGTATGTCAGAGAGATATAGCACCTGACAATTCTATGTCTTTAGGACCATACAAACCCTAGCCTATGTAGTTGGGTGATATTCCTACATCTTTTCATCCAGAAGTAATTTGGAGATTCTATCACTGCAGTAATAATCAATCGAGATAAATACTCCCACAAGATTAGTACTAAAAAAAAATATAAAAAATTCTAGGTTCTGTTGACACCATTGTGGGAGACCTATAACAAAATATTCCTAGTGTTGTGTTGACCACTTGGATATCCCTCTGAAGTAACCTTTTTTGTGTGGACTAGATGGTACAATGATTTAGGGTATATCTAAATAGACTCATTTCAATCCATTGATTTCAATGAGATAAGTGGAGAATAACACTTCCACAAAATATTCGATGGTCCCATGGTTTAGACTCACAAATGGCCAACTCAAAGAACCAATAACAAACCCAACTCACTTAGCGCTAAGATCTAAATGAAAAGTTTGTTGGCATTGAGTCTACACTCAACGTTATGAATGAAACAATGAAATCACATAGTGAATTATTGAAATTATTAGTTGCCCATTTGAATCTCAGTATACCATATTCAAATGTTGATCCCACCAAGGAGGAATGTCTAACCCAAAAATTTTAGGCTATGCACACATTGTTTCAAGATAACAACCACCCACACTTTCAGGATCACAATTCATGGCACCATTTTCCAAAGGTTGACATGAACAAATTTGATGAGTCTAATCCCTTGGTGTGGATTATCCAAATGGAACACTATTTCTCTCTTCATGGCATTATACATGACCTACAAAAACTAAGAGTGGGGGTCTTATATTTGGATGCCAAATGATGGCAATGGTATAGGAAACATTGTCAAGACCCCATTTATGCAAGTTCTTTATGCTTATTTTGTACATGACACTCACCATTTGGGACGCTTAAAAAAATTACACCAAACTAGCACAATTATGGACTATATTACTTCCTTTGAGAAATTGGAAATTCACACAAAGGGCATATCTAATCCATTTTTTAAAGAATATTTCATTAGTAATCTTAAGAAATAAATTTGAGCACACATTATGATGCAAAACCCAAAAACATGGTTGGAAGCCTATGAAAGAATTAAAGAAATTGAGATGGTGATCTATGCATAAAGCAAGATACATTTATTCACCACTCACCCTACCCTCCTATGGTGACTTACCCCAACTCCTCCAACTCACAACCAATTTGAATCGTGTCAAGTTATCTCCAAAAGAGATGGAACAACGACAATGCTTCTGTAACACTCTTTCATTTGAAGTTGTAATGCTTTGATACCATACTGTAACACTCTTTCATTTGAAGTTGTAACGCTCTGATACCATTCTGTAACACATCTTCCTTTCTAAGTTGTAATGCTCTAATAGCATTTAGTAATGCCCCCTTTCACTGTCGGGCAGGCGCTACTTCGCAGAATAACAATCTCATACTTAATTATATATATATGACATGCATTTAAGCAAATGAAACACATTTAAACTCAGAGTAAACATAATAATTACTGCTATTACAAATAATCAATGGCATTAACATTAATTCATAGGCATAGCAGAATACATGATAAATATAAATACACAGACATGCAGAAACATAATTAAAAACATCATCTGGTAGTTATCTTTGAAATGGTGGTAATTCCACCAACCAGGTGAAGGCCTTCCATGAACCTCCCAGCCTTAGACCAAACTTCTCATTAAGCTCAGTAGTAGGTCACCCCCGAGCTGGGACTAAGCTCCACCCCAAGGCAAGGAATCCTTGGCTAGGCTGAGGTTACAAGGAAAACACACAGTCACAAGGAAGGAATTCTCTCCCAGGAACCACTCATACTCACCGCCCACAGACTCTCCTTCCCCACATGCCTGTTCCACCCCAGGAGGATACACCTTCTCTGTTACCTAGATAGTCCTTCGGCTGCTAACCTCCCTTGCCTTTCGTTTCAGCAACAGACCGGACCGAAAGTCTCTGAGCTCTGTGGCAGCTACAGGGTTCCTTCTAGGAATTATCTCCTTCCTCTGCGCACTCTCTCACCTGGAGAGAATCACTCACAGGCCAAGAAACCTGTTCTTCCAACTTTAATCACTTATCTCACCTAGAGAGAGTGTTGTACAAACTGGCCAACAAGCCACATGCAGTCCAGCACTACGTGGCCAGAACAGCCAACGAGAAAAATAGACACGGGCTTTCCAACAGGCTCAACAATGACAGGATGGTCTCATGGTTATGGATTTAGGACAAAGATTCCACACACAGGCTCAATCTGTTTAGACAGGTTATTCCAGAAATCAACACAGGCTATTCCCGAAATCAACACAGAATTTTCCCCCATGGTTTCAGAATTGCACAAGGTCTCTTGTAGAGATCGGACGGGTTCACGCTCAGGCAGTCGAGGGTCGAATGGTGGAGGAACCCCCATCACAGCTCATCTCAGCCGTTTTATTTGCATGGGCTTGGGTTGACACTTGTCACCCATGAAACTGCATGCATTCCATCARCATGCGTTCCTCCCATTTGGAAGTCACCTGTCATTCCAAAAGGGACTTAGGATAAAACATATAATTCACATGTCTTTTGGAATAATATTAAAATATTATTCCCAAGGACTTAAGCCCCTAGGCTCAACACTTAGCCCCTCTTCCCACCTTCTAGCCCCTAATCCCTTGCCCACTCTGTGGAAGCTTAGTCCCCCATCACTCATTCATTATGGTTGGTCTGCACGTGGCGGTGTTTATATTTTATTACTGTTCTGCATAAATACAGGTACAAAATCATGCTCTTGGCCTTCAACACTTAGGCTCTCTGGCCTAACAATCACATAAGCCCACTAGCTTATATAAACTCGGCTCACCAACCTATAAAACATATTTACAATTCATTTCATAAACAATATTTACAATAGGGCTCAGCCTTGGGGACATTACAATCCCCCTCCCCTTATTTCTACACTGTCCTCAATGAAACTTTACACTGCATCTGCAAGATTTTCAAAATTTCCAAAAAGATGCGGGTACTCTGCCCGCATAACATCTTCATGCTCCCATGTCGCGTCCTCGGGACCGTACCAGGTCCACTGGACCTTTACAAGCTCTATGGCTCGATTCCAGAGATGTTTTCTTTTCCTGTCCAATATGCGCACATGAAGCACTTGTAGGACACCTTCTGGTTCCACCTGAATCACATTCCAATCGATAACATGATTAGCTCAGGTATATATTTCTTAAGCAATGAAATATGAAACACATTATGTATAGTCATAGATGCAGGTAATGCAAGCATGTATGCAACTGGCCCAATCCTTTCTAGGATTTCAAAAGGCGCACAGTATCTTGCTGCCAACTTGGCGCAACTTCCCAGCTTCAAGGAACTCCTGTTAGTTTTCACTTTTAGGAAAACATGATCACCCACTTTGAATTCTCTATGGGTTCTGCTCTTATCAGCATAACTTTTCTACCTGTCCTGGGAAGCTTTCAAATTCTGTTCAATTCTTATCATTTGGTCCTCCATCTCTTTGAGCAACTCTGGCCCAACTACTGCTTTATCAGCTGGATTATCCCAGCTCACTGGAGTGTTGCACTTTCTTCCATAAAGTGCTTCAAATGGGCTCATCTTCAACGATGCATGATACCCATTATTGTAGGTGAATTCTACCAAATGAAGGTAGTCTTCCCATCTCTCTAGTTTTTCCATCACATACATTCTCAGCATGTCCTCTATTACTCTAGTCACCCTCTCTGTCTATCCATCAGACTCGGGATGATACACTGTACTAAAATTCAAATTCGTTCTAAATTCTTTGAACAGTCCTTTCCAAAAATTCAAGGTGAATTTCGGGTCCCTATCGGGCACAATCATTTTAGGAATTCCATGCAAGTGTGCCACCTCTTTTAAGAAGATATCAGCAACATCTGTTGCCTTGTGAGTGGTTTTCAGTGGAATAAAATGGGCATCTTTTGTAAGCTTGTCCACCACCACCATGATCGAATCATGCTGCTTGCTCGTTCTGGGCAATCCTGCAATAAAATCCATGGTCACCACTTCCCACTTCCATTCCGGAATGGGTAAAGGCTGTAGCAACCCTACTGGGTGCCTATGATCAACCTTAACTTTCTGGCATTCCATACATCTAGTGATGTATTTAGTTATCTCCCTCTTCAAACCTGGCCAAAAGTAATGGCCTTTGACTGCTATCACAGTCTTCTGATATCTAGGGTGTCCAGCATACGTCACATTATGCATTTCTTTTAGAATCACAAGTTTCAATTCCTGGACATTGGGTATATACACTCTGTCTTTATACAGAAGTAATCCATCATCTTCCAAGGTGTAACTTTCCCTTTTCTATGGCCTTTCACTCTATTGTAGCTTTTCTACCAAATCATTGTACTGCAAATCGACACTTGCAGCTTCCAAAATTCTATCCTTAATATCCATCTTGTACATGCTAATGGTTGTAGCATGCAATTCATGCACCTTTCTATTGAGTGCATCAGCCACCTTGTTTTCCTTCCCTTTGATATGCTTGATATCAAAGTCGTATTCACACAGAAACTCCAACCACCTGCTTTGTCTAACGTTTAAGGTTGGTTGCTCAAACAAATATTTCAGACCATGGTGGCTTGTTCTCAATTCGAATCTTCTTCCCATGAGGTAATGTCTCTATTTCCTCAGAGCGTGGACGATTGCTACCAGCTCCAAATCGTGAGTGGCATAATTCTTTTCATGCTCTTTCAATTTCCTGGACTCATAACAGATTACAAATCCATCTTGGCTAAGAACTCCTCCCAACCCTTCCTTACATGAATCTGTGCACACCATGAAATCCATATTTGGATTTGCAATTCTCAGGATTGGAGCGCTAGTTAACAGTTGTTTCAATCACTGGAAACTCTCTTCACACTCTTCAGTCCACTGAAACTTTTTCTCCTTCCTTTGCAAGGAAGTGACAGGGTGAGCTATCTTTGAGAACCCTGCGATAAACCTTCTATAATAGCCTTCTAGACCCATAAAGGATCTAACTTCTGTCACATTCCTTGGTGCTGACCATTCTCGGATGGCCTCAACCTTCTCAGGATCCACAGTGATCCCTTCTTATAAAATAATATGTCCCAAGTAATGGATCTGTCTTTGATAAAATGAGCATTTGCTCAACTTGGCATACAACTAGTGTTCTCTCAACACTTGCAGCACCATCCTTAGGTGTTGTTCATGCTCTTCCTCTGACTTGGAATACACGAAGATGTCATCCAGGAAGACTATGACAAACTTGTCTAAATAGTTCCTGAATACACCATTCATCAAGCACATAAAAACAGCAGGTGCATTTAACAGTCCAAACGGCACCACTGTGAACTCGTAATGACCGTACCTTGTTCTAAAGGCGGTCTTGCTAATATCCTCATCCTTTATTCTTACCTGGTGATATCCTGATATGAGATCTATCTTCGAAAATATTTTCGCACCCTTCAGCTGATCAAAAAGATCATCAATCCTCGGCAGAGGATACTTGTTCTTGACAGTTACCTTGTTCAACTGTCGGAAATCAATGCACATCCTCAACGTCCCATCCTTCTTCTTCACGAACAGGACCGGGGCACCCCAAGGTGACATGCTGGGGTGAATGTACCCCTTCTTCAGAAGCTCTTAGAGCTGCAATTGCAACTCTTTCATCTCTGGCGTACTCATTCTATAAGGATCTTTCGACACCGGAGCTGCTCCAGGCATCAAATTTATAGAAAAATCGATGTCTCTCTTCGGTGGTAGTCTAGGTACCTCCTGAAATACATCCTTGAACTCTGTGAGTACCTCATGGTCTCCAATTATTGAGACTTCATCTCTGGATGCTTCCTCCACATGGGCTGCAAATAATTGACATCCTTTCCTATAACACTTCTTCAGCTGCATGTCTGAGATTTCTTTAACAGCCATAGCTCTGGGAATTCCTTGGACTGTTTTCTGATTTCCCTCCTCATCCAGGCATGTAAACATCTTGTTATGACAGTTTCGGAGGGAATGGTGCTGGTCCAACCAGTCCATCCCAATTAAGCAGTCATAAGAGCCTAAAGGCAGAACATTCAATTCAGCCTTCATGCTCAATCCATTCATGTCTATCGAATAGGATTTAACCAATTCAGTGACCTTCCTCTTGGTTCCTGTAGCCAACTGCACTAACCAAGACCTTTCATGTTTGCTTCTTGATAAATGCAAACTTTCCACCACCCTAGGATCTACATAACTATGTCTATCCCCATAATCAATTAAAATAATAAGTGGTCGGTTGTTGATCATACCTTCCACTTCAATCATGTGTGATTGAAATTATGCTTGCTTGTTGTCTAGGGCTGCGTAGATCCTTGGCATCCTGTTGCCCATATCCTCCATTGTTTCTCACTTTATCTTTTCTATGGGGGCAGTCCCTGTACCTATGGTTCCCTTTACAGCCCCAACACTCCATAGGTGGCGGTTTGGGCATTTTCTCACTGACTTCAACCTTCCTAGGCCCTCTGAAAGATGGTTGTCCTTGAGGATTGTTTCTGAAAAAGGGAGGCTCGTTTCCCTTCTGCCTATTCTCTTTCCTAAACTTCTTCTGATCATCCCAAGCCTTCCGAAAAGTAGGCCTTTCTCTTTGTTGTTCATATAAGCATTTTTCCCTTCTTATTGTTTCTTCCATAGTCTTAGGATCATCATACTGAATCTTGTCACCAATAGAAGGTGGCAGTCCACTCAGATATCTTTGAATCTTGACAGCCTCATCTTTGATGAACGGAACATACTTCAGTAGTTCCAAAAACCTCTATTTGTATTCATCGATGGTCATGCTGCCCAACTTGAGTTCGAAGAACTCCTTCATCTTTCTGTCATAGTACCTTTTGGTCAGGTATTTCTTCTCGAAATACCTCTTGAACTCCTTCCA
>JZKD02S0637212.1:219187-232607 GCA_000966675.3 Picea glauca
TATTAGATAGTAGAGGATAACTAATGTAAAATGGTCCACTTTATAAGGCCCACTAGGTAGTTGGTACCCATTAGTGATGGGACCACAAGTGGTTAGGGTTTTTGCTATTGAAAAGTTATTTAAAGATATATGAGACTATGGAATGTTTTTCTTGTGTTGTTTTATTTGGAGCTTTGCTCAGTGAAAGGTTTCCCCACCTTAAGAGGAAAGTGAACCTTGTTAACTTCTTTGGATTATCTTAATACAATGGTATCTTTTACATCTTTCATCTTATTGTATCTTGTATCTAGTTATTGCAATTATATTCTATATATACTTGGTTGTGTTTCAAGCTTAAGGGTTAAGGAACACTACATGGTGAATTGAAATGCACATAAATGGACAAAAGAAAGATTGAAAGTGTCATACATGCAAAAAAAAAGGAAATGAATTTAAAAGGAATTGTCTATTTGTTCTACTTTTTGGACCTATTTTGGTCATATATTGACTTATTTTGTCGCAATTTGATTCAATTTAGTTGGTACAAAAAATAAATCAATTATATTACTCCAATTCAAAATTCAAAGATTCATCCACACTAGAACTTGCCATGTGTTATAATGAGATCCTTGGGTCATCATTGAGCCTATCGTTAAGCACCCCTCGAATATCACATGCATCCCGAGGCATGGAGATATGCAGTGCCGAAAAAATTCAATGATGTAACTTAAAATCCCTTGGAATATGTGTAATCTCATAATGATGCTTAACACTTGCCTCTAATTTCACTACCCTATCCCTGCGAACCTGATTTTCTTATCATCTGATATAGAGTTTGTTGTTTTCAATATTGAAGCCAACTGACTTCCTAATATGTCCTTTGACCACACATGATTTCCATCCCCATTATCAATAAATCAATGTCAAAGCAAAATTTGAATAAATAGATTACTTTTTCAATAACTTTGTTGACTTAAGTGCATTAATTTTTTTAATTCAAGTTATATATATATATATATATATATATATATATATATTGAGTGGTACATGTATTTAGTGGTATAGGCTAAAATCTTATCTTCCTTGAATTAAGAAAACAGATTAATGACCCAAACAATATATACCATGCAACAGAGCATTTAATGCTCTATATGTTGGGGTATATATCATCTGATCTAAAAGTGTTTTAAATCAGATGGTATATATCCCAGCATATAAAGCATTGAATGCTTTACTACATGGTGCATATTGATAACAATGAAAGTATCTATCCCAACATATAGATCATTAAATGCTCTAATGTGGGGTGCATATTGATAACCACTAAAGTTTGTCCCCATACAAACCATCGATCGGTTATTTCAAGTGACATGGTTTTCTTTGAATAACGATGATGATTCAACCCACATTCATAAATAGCTCTAAGTGATAGCTATACCTTAATGTCATTTGACAACTTATTTATAATAGGTTTTGCCACCTTCTAATAAAAATGTTTAATGGTTGAGATAAATCGCTATCATTAAAATAGTCTAAATTCAAATTCCAATAACGGTAAACTCTTTGTATATAAAAATATTCAACACCTAAAATAAATCAATATATATATATATATATATTAAACGTAAATAAAGTTTATTTAAAATGCCATAAGCATGTGTTTTTGGTTTTTTCCTTTACACATAGATTATGATATATCTAGACTATCTCGTTGTAACTATCCAAATGTGTTTTCTAACTATGAAGTGCATTGATTTCTCATATATGGCAGCTGACTTGCATCCGCAATTCCTTTGGTCTAAAGAAACCGCGTACTAATCTAATCCGGGAAAACTTTTTGATATATTAAGGTAAGAACTAGCACAGCCACTCAAAAGCGTGGCTGATGAACGCCGAAAGGCATGGACAGAAAATGAAACGCACAGCCAGAAAATGAAATGCACAACTAGAAAATGAGCATCTACAGCCAGCACAGCCAGCATGCTAAATCCAAAGTTTAATCATTTAAACGTGGAAATCATATAGTGCTACAGTAATTTTTTAATATGATTAGGTAAATGTTAAAAGGTAAACAGGTTAACGGATGCATTCAAAAATACAAGGAAGTTATGAAGAGGAAATCACATTCATTGATTTGGGAGGACRACTAAGAATATGTCAGCATCTTCAATTGTTAGCCATCAGATTATAATTTTAGATTAAAAGGTGATTAATTGTGCTCATTGTCAATAGGTGTATGCCTTTCAGCGTAATTAATTGAGAATTGACAAGGTTTTTAAGGTTGTGGTCTGGAATCCCAATTCTCGTCAAACTTCTCAAAGTGTCCAAAGGATTCTCCATTTGGCTTCCCTGCTATGACAATATTCCATCGTGTACTACAACATAACCTCAAGAATTTATAATTTTTGGACTGGTTGATTTCTTTTAATTTAAAAAATATATTAAATTAATATAAAAAAAAAATTACAATGCTAATTTTTTAAATTTTTTATATGTTTGATTTTTTTAAACATTATATAAATGTAAAAATTTATAAAGTCAAATCTGGATAGTTATAGGCCTCATTTTGCATGGTGATGCAGCTATTGAGAGGAGAAGACACTATAAAAATCCAGCCATGATAAGGGTTGGTGTGTCTCAGACCAAATGATGAGTCACCGTACAAGTTAGGAAACAAAAAAAAAAAGATTAAATTTATAATATTATAGAAAAATAATAAATATATTTATATTTATCAAAAAAATCATAAAATTATATCATCCAAATAAATATTTTTTCCTCTAAAAAAAAAAATCTTCTATTGAGTAAATTGAAGGTACAATCCTTGGGCGCTTAAGTGCATAACACAAAAAAGTAGTTGGGTTTTGGCCTTAGCTAGTGACGAGGTCTATCGAATGGTTTGATGAGAGCCAATCAACGAATTCAAAAAATTATAGACTACAATCCACAACATTCCTTTACAAAAAAACATTTACACGGGTTATGTTCTGACAAAAAAATAAACCAGCAAGTGAGATTACATATAAGAAAGTACTCCATCGCTTTTGGAGAGCACACCTCCATCAGAGAATTCTTCCATAACAAAATGATCTTTGAGCATAAGTAAAGCATCTTTGGAAATAACAACAACAATAGTGTTAAGATCCCTTCAAATACGAAGATAATATGATTAAATAATGCAAAGATCTCATGAAGTTGATCTACAATTTGTTGAAGACCCAAATTAATAATTTGAACCTCCTCCTTCATCCAATCAATAGCCAACTTTGAATCCCCAAAGACCTAGAATTCAAGAACTTTCTTGAGCACAACGAGTTTGAGTAGCAAGAACAAGGCTTTGAAATCTCCTAAGTTATTGGTCTTGTTATCCCTTAGCCTAGGGATAACTAAGGAGATCATGTCTCAAGGTCCACAAGTTCCAGACATGGAGTGTCGAGAATCGGACGACCTAAGCATAGCCCCAGAGGGGCCCTCTTTTCTTCAAGTACAATCCACATAATTCTAGCAGCAACTTCCATCACATTGGCCTGCTCCTAAAGTGGCAGTGGGTCTTGCTCCATGAGGTAATGAGTCTGGGTATCATGATATGTATCACTCTGATATTTGAAGCACTTGAACATGGTGTATTGAATCTTTCTTCATTTCATGACGTTTGCTTGGAAATTATGCTCTTTTCCTTGTTTAAACCTGGGAGGGTGACACAGTGCCCTAGTAAGTTGATTTCCTTTAGGATGGGTTGCTATTGGGTGGATCTTTGAAGAGTTATCGTTTGTTCCCTCCATACTTACCACTTTCCATCCTTATTCCTTCCATCTCCCCATCTTTTGGGCATTGGGATAGGCTACACTAGAAAGGGTTGTACCTTACCTCGTGGGAAGAAGGGGCTAAAGGCCCAGAGGGTAAAAGTAGCTGGAAAGAGTTAAAATCCATTTTGAAACCTTCGATATGATTTTCCAAGGATCCCCGAGAAAGCAGTGAAAAAATTCTCAGTAAGAAAAGGGGACCCACAAGATAACATGAACACTCAAGGTATTAGTTGATGGATAGGAGGTCTCATCACGAGCCAACCTATTATGACCATGAATATGTAACGGTATGACATTACCAGCTATATGGTCACCAAGCCAGGGTAGTGGCTCTTGGTTGCATAGCCAAGAGAAAGGGGGTCTTATCATGAGTCGGCCTTCTCATTTCCATGAAATTTTTTGTGGATGACACTGTCACCTCTGGTCATCAAGCCAGGACAGTGGCCCTCGACTATTCCCTTGTAGCACAAAAGAAAAGATCAAAATAAAGAAAGCTAAGAAATAATAAATGGCAATGAATGAGCTAGGAAACAATTGCATTCATGACAAGGTACAACTCACCCTCCACAAAGGCGCCCACATGTAAGACTCTACATTTCCATGTTATCACATGCACCCCATGCCCAAAGGTCTACCATATTCCACTTCATCACTTACATGACTTGGATTAGACTCCACCTGGGAAACACCCTAGAATTAAGGGGGATTAACCCAATAGGACATCATGAGACCCTTCCCAAACCTAAATTTGGCAAGTTGTATAACGTCTTTGAGAATTTGTTTGGTTTAGGGGGATTTGATGCGCATGTTTGCATGGTTTGATTATTGGATGTGATTTACTTTCTATGATACTCGTGACTCATGGACTCCTAGAGGGTGTACCTATTTGTCTTTGCAGGACCTTTCCTGGTAGACATGTATTCATGAGGAGATGACCAGTTCTGATCTGAATTTATGAGCGGAATGAAATAAATAACAGAGATACCCAGAACAACAATAGATATCCAATGAACAATAACTTTTATTGAATAAATAAAATAGGCTGAAACTATAAAACTGCAGAACTAAAAACATCTTTCTCAAATGGTGGTAGCTATCTCTGAGAAGAGATGTGTCTGCTATGTGCATTCGTCTTAGCAGAATGATTACAATGAGGCTCCAGAGGCCTTTTTAACATTACTCACGAATGCAAAAACCCTAGACATCCAAAAACCTAACCCTAGGAGATGAAATGCCAAAAGTTATGTGGGCCCCGATGGGTAAGTTGGTACCTCAACTTCCTAAGGTCGTAACTTTTTCATACAACCTCCATTTTAGGTGCGTGATAGCCCGTTGGAAAGGTATTTTTGAGAACTACACATTATGCCATCAAACTTTGACTCTGTCTATAGTTTGACTGTGGCAAGCCAAAAAAACATTGTTTAGAACCCCAAAATGACCCTGGAAATAAAAAAAGATGTACTAACATGAAAACATCCAAAATGAGCCAGTTAGATTAGGTGGGTGGACACCAATATCCACCTGGAAGTTGTGTAGGGCTTCAAACATCCCCCAAAGTGTATAACCCACAATTAAAAATAATTATAGAAGAACGTGATGAACTAAAAATGTCAAAAGGAGTCAGTTGGAATAGGTGGGTGGCCACCAATATCCACTTGGATCAATCCTCCCCCTTTAGGAAGCAATGGTCTCCATTGCATTGAGTTCCCCCATCATGTAAGGAAAATTATGTTGAATTTGGCCTTGGGTAAGCCATTTTCCTTCATGCAGGATTTGCCCTGCCTTGCTAACCTGATAAAGTTGGATCTATTGCTAGTGAGTGCCCTTGACCTATGTGTCCACTATCTGATTAGTGGATGCATGTTCCATGCAGTCAGGGTTGAGCTTTGTTGGTTTCAACTATTCTGCGATCTCTGAGGTGTCCAATAATGGTGGAAAATATGGTCGGAGGAGATCCACATTGAAGATTGGGTGCAATCCAAGGAAGGGGGTAGTGTTGAGCTCAAAAGCATTGTCTCCCATAGCCTTGGTGATAGTGTAAGGTCCATAGAGAAGTGGATGAAGATTTCAATGGGGCTCTGTAAGGAGTTCTTTCTGAAAATGTAACCATACCTTGTCTCCCACCTGAAACTTGTTCAGTACCCGATGTTGATCATGGTGTTGCTTGTACTTAGCATTGGCTTTTTGGAAAATCTCATGGACCTGTTGGCGGATGTGTTGAATCCGCTCAATGAATTTGGTGGCTTTGTCGGCCTCAGACTGAACATGAGAAGATTATGTTTGTGTGGTTGCAAGCGGTAGTGAAACATCAATGGGACCCAAGGGTTGGAATCCCAACCCCACCTAAAATGGGATATGGTTGGTGGAACTATGGAGAGCCATGTTGTAGCTATGTTGAATATAGGGAAAAATCTCATCCCATGTACGCAAATTCTTAGAGTTATACATTCGTAGGATGTGCATAATCATTCGATGATGACCTCTATCTGGCCATCGGTTTGAGGGTGGAAGGTAGTGGATTTAGTGAACTTGGTGTCCAACAGTGACCAGAGACTCGACCAAAATGTGCTAAGGAACCTAGTGTCCCGATCGAAGATGATGGTATGTGGTATCCCAAAATGGACCCACACTCATTCAAAGAAGAGCTTGGCAGTATTTGTCACTGTGATGCTCTTCTTGCAGGCTGTGAAAATGGCCATCTTTGAAAATCGATCAACCACCACAAATACGCAATCATTGCCTTGCTTGGTGGAAGGGAGGCCAAACATGTAATCCATAGAGATGGATTCCCAAGGCCTCTCGGGAGTAGGAAGAGGGGTGTATAAGCCTTGCTTCTTGATGGTTGGCTTGTAAATGGCACAAGAAGTGTAAGATATGATATACTTTATAATGTCTTGTCGAAGTTTTGGCCAATAAAAATGTTTTTGTAGAACGACCACAATTTTCTCCACGCCAAAATGTCCTACCATCCGACTATAGTGAGCCTCTGAAATAAGCTTTTCACGCTCGCTTGCAAGAACACAGAGGTGGCCCAGATGGGATAAAAATCTGTCCTGACTGTGAAAAACAGTGACATTTGCGCCTGTACCCAAGAGCTGATAGGTGGTGGCGAAGTCTGGATCTTGTTGATAAAGTTGGGGCCACTAAGATGCCTCATGCCCATAGGAATGGAGCATGGTGGTGAGTGCAGTCACGGGAAGTTGACTAAGGCAGTCAACGACACAATTTGTGCTCCATGTCTTATACTTGATGTTGAGATGGAAATGCTACAGGTATGTCGACCACTTATGATGGCAGTTGTTCTGGAACTTCCCCTGTGTCTGTATGAACTGCAAAGGCTTGTGATCAATGTGGATGATTGTCTCCTTTCCCAGAATGAAAATTTTCCATTGACAACATGCTTGTACACTGGAATGCATTTTATTTTCATAGGTGGGGTATTTCTGGACAATATCTAAGATTGTCTCACTATGGTATGCTATTGTATGATCATTATGAGTGAGGATTGCGCCTACAACATAATCAGATGCATCGGTCTTAATCTCAAACGATTGTTGCAAATCGGGTAAGGAGAGTACTGGAGCTAAGCACAAGCGATGCTTCAGATCATCAAATGCTCGTTGTTGTGTCTTTCCCCACGCGAAATTTTCCTTGTCATCGCCCTTAGTCACTTGGATGAGGGCCCATGCAATATGGGAGAATCCCAACATGAACCCTCGGTAGAAGTTGGCAAGTCCCAAGAAGCTCTAAAGATCGTTTAATGTGGTCAGGGCTGGTCAGTCACAAATGACTTGGATCTTAGTTGGATCCACATGTACCCCATGTTCATCAACAATGCAGACCAAGTATTGGACCCTGTTCATGCCAAAGGAGCATTTTTCCAAGTTGGCATATAGCTTGTGTTGTTGTAGGGTGCTCAAAACCTGTTGAATATGTTGCATGTGCTCCTCCCAAGTTTTGTTGAAGATGAGGATGTTAGCTAGATATACCACCAAAAAAGAGTTGGTGAAGGGTCTTAATACATCATCCATCAACCTCATGAAAGTTGTTGGTGCATTTGTGAGGCCAAATGGCATGACCAACCATTCAAAGAGACCTTCTTTAGATTTTAAAGTTGTCTTCCATACATCAGTCGGTTGGATGGAAACCTGGTGGTAGCTAGACTTTAGGTCAATCTTACTGAAGAACTTGGCCCCCTTGATTTGGTCAAGAAGGTCATCAATTCGAGGAATTGGGTATCGGTTCTTGAATATGATTTTGTTTAATGCTTCATAATCAATGCAGAGACACCATGTCTCGTATTTATTCTACACCAGTACAAACAAGCTTCCACAAGGGGAGGAGTTGGGTTTGATGTGCCCCTTTTGAAGTAGCTCTTGGATCTGATGCTTGATTTTGTCATTTTCCATCAACGAGGGATGATAAACTAGTCCATTAGGCAAAGGTGCACAAGGGGTTGGATCAATTGGTTGCTTTACTTGGCAGTGCGTCGGTACCCTGGTGGGTGAGGAGAAGATGCCTTTATACTCTTCCATGATTCCGTCCACTTGCTTCTGCTACAAAGAGAGGTAAAATGTAGAGGTCATGGATATGGCGATGACCTTCTGCTTAATTTAAGCATGGGTCACAAATAATACAAACTTCCTAGTATGTGAAATGACCTTACTACATTGCTTACCAGATATTAAAGAAATAGTGGTAAGCGACGCTACCTCTGGTATCTTGTACAATTATCTACCCAAAGTAATAATAACATTGTGGGGTCTAGACTCATACATATCATGTCACTTATAAAAATATGGTTGTCCTAAAATAATATATCAAATTTCAAGGGGAGAAATATCACACAATACCTCATATTTGAAGGGCTTGATGTCGTAGGGAAGACGACATTGTTGGGTGACGCGAAGATCTCTTCATTGGCGAAGCCAGTCGATGGTGTAGGGTTGCGAGTGCAGTGTCATCGGAAGGTCCATCTGCTTGACGACCTCTGCTGAGATCATGTTCTTATGACTTCTGCTATCGACAATGAAATAAAGTGGAGCCCCCTTTACCCACATTTGTGAGTGAAAGAGGTGTTCCCCTTTCTCTGGTTCTTCTGGTTAGCTTGGTTGGACTTTGGTGGTAGCGACAGTGGCATTAGGTTCAACATCGATAATCCAGTTCCATCCTTCTGGATTTTATTCAAAGTCAGAATCTGTCTTTGACTCAGAAGCTTTCATCTCAGCCACCAGTGACTTCTTGGAGTGACATTCTTCAATGTTGTGCCAAAGGATTTTATGGTATTCACACCACTTTCCCATGTCCTTCTTCGAATTCTCATTACCCTTCTTTTGTTGCGGCTTGGACTGGTTGTCCTGAGAGTGGTCATGTTTGCTATGTCCCTTGTTTTGTGGGTTGGGGCCACTTTTTTCCTGCTTTGGCTGTGAGGAGTTTGCAAATCCAAACTCTCACCTCTTCTACTTAAATTTCTGCTCAATCTTGATAGCATATCTATAATTCGTACCCCATGATGCGATGTCTAGAAACTCCATTTTTGTTTGAATGTATATAGGCAGACACCCGTGGTATTTTAGCACCAGATTTCATTCAGATTCTTTGATACCCAATTTGGTGCGTAGGGTATGGAAAATATTAGTGAAACCTAGTACTGTCTGGTTTCTTTCCTGACGCACGGTGGTCCATCTTGTGTACTAGTCCTCGTAGGTTCCAACAAGGTAGTATTGTTCTTTAATGGCATCCATGAAGGAATCCCATGTAGGGGAGACCAAAAATATTACAGATTCCTCTATGGCCCTTTGCTCAGAGTAAGTATCCCACCATTCCTTAACATGGGAGACAACCTTGAGGAGTGAAAAAGTAATATTTTCCCTATCAAAAAAATTGTGGACCAAAAAATACCCTTCGAGCATATTCATCCATTTATCTACAACATCAACATCTATCAATTCTTTAAATAATGGAATATCAAAATTTACTTGTACCTTTAAGGGGGTTGCATGGCCGCTTGATGAAGATGCATCTCCTATGTGAAGCCGCCGAAAGATCTGTGCAAAGTTGTCCATCATTTCCTTTCTTTGTCGCACAAGGGCTTCCTCGAGCAACAATTTAACAAGATATCCTGCTCCATCATCTTTCTTCTCACCCCCCATGAGTTGTTTTTGGGGTCAACGCGTCTGATCTTGCAAAGGCTCGACTGGTTCTAGTCCCAACTTCTTGTACCTAGATCTTGTTGGGTACATGCACGAAGAAAAATAAATGAAGAGTAGAACGCTCTGATACCACTGATCTAGATTTATGAGCAGAACAAAATAAATAACAGACTGAATACAAAACATAGAGATACAGACAACAACAACATATATCAAGTGAACAATAACTTCTATTGAATAAATAAACTAGGTTGAAACTGTAAAACTGCAGAATTGAAAACAACTTGCTCAAATGGTGGTAGTTATCTCTGAGAAGAGATGTGGCTTCTACGCGCATTCGTATGAGTAGAATGATTAAAATGAGGCTCCAAAGGGATTTTTAACATTACTCATGAATGCCAAAACCCTAGACATCCAAAAACCTAACCCTAGGAGATGAAATGCCAAAAGTTATGTGGGCCTCGATGGGTAAGTTGGTACCTCAATTTCTTGGGGTCTTAACTTTTTCATACGACCTCCATTTTAGGCACGTGATAGCTCGTTGGAAAGGTATTTTCGAGAAATACACATTATGTTGTCAAACTCTAACTCTGTTGACTCCATCTATAGTTTGATTGTGGAAATCCAAAAAAACACTATTTAGGGCCCCAAAACAGCACTGGAAATACAAAAAGATGTACTAACATGAAAACTTCCAAAATAAGCCAATTGAATTAGGTGGGTGGCCATTAATCTCCACCTGGAAGCTGTGTAGGGATTCAAAGAGCCCTAAAAGTGTAGAACCCACAATTACAAAGAATTACAAAAGAACATGTTGAACTAAAACTATCAAAAGGAGCCGGTTGGAATAGGTGGGTGGCCATCAGTATCCACCCGGATCATGTTTGGACCTTCATAAGGGCTTGAAGCCCAAGGATGGATGTTGAGACTTAGGGCTTGGGGAATGAAAGTGATGACCATATTGCATGATACAAGAAGAGGTAATTTCCTTTGGAGGCACTTTGGCAGGCCTGGGGGGGGGGATTATGCCCTCTATGCACTAGGACACTACCCTTTGGAGGCTGAGACATCATCTTTGTAGTCCAGGACAACAGGGTTCCTTGAAGATGATGGTATCACATGTGGACAAAGATTGAGGTCTTTGGAGGTCTAGCGCCATGTTCTTACAGCCTAACGTCCCCTTAAGGAGATATAACGTCACCCTAGAAGGGATGACATCACCTTGTTTAAGGTTATTTTATGTAAATTTATTTAATTTTTAAATTAAGGGAAAAATTATTGAGGTCGACCCTATATTTTAAAATAAATTTAATTTTAGGCCAGATTTTGGTATAAATACACAAAAAAAGACATTAATTTTCATGATAACTCACCTCTCAGAAGAGCGGGACTGAAATTGGCCCCCTTTTTGGGTACTTGGCTGAAATTTTGAAGCACACTTGGTTGGAGACTTGTTTGGATGTATTTTTGGATCATTTCTTGGTGAAATTTTGGAAAATCTAGGGTTTTTATGCTTGATTATTCTTGGTGAAGTAAATCTGCAATTTTCATTTCATGATAAATGTTTATGGTATGTTTACTTGTTCATATTTAAGATTACGAAATTGCTTGCTTGAAAACCCTAGGAGTAAGAAACATAAGGTGCTTCTTTATTTCTCTTTGTTTTGCTAATTTTGCCTAAGAAGATTTTGTCTAGACAAACTTCTAGAGCCCTAAAGTGTTAGCACTTTAGAAGTTTTGTCTAGTTCTAATTGCATTAAATATATTTCAAGAGTTTAAGGATGGGAGAAATCACTAGGGCCTAGAAGTGCCTACACCCTAGTTGAATCTTCTCTTTGGGGATTGATGCTTGAGAACCTAAGGTGCTACTTCTCAAGCTTCCACCTTGTTATCTCTTAGACAAGTACAATCATTGTTATTTCTCCAAGTTATTGTGTCGATATAATTGACTCCATAAGCCCTAAAAGGCACTAGTTCTTGCTTCTCTCATGTTGAAGGATTGATCAAACACTCAAACACTTTTCTCTCAATATTTTACTAACTAATACTAACACTAACTTAGCATAAAATGATGACTTAATCATTGTTGTTATAAACGTTTGCTACAACCATCTAAAAGCAACAAATTTTCTGCATAATTCATATTATTTGCTAGCTAATCACTTCAGAATTTGTTCATGACAAGATATTTTCATTCTATACATTAAATGTTATATTTTCATTGTCTTTTTGAGCATTTTTGAAGAATATTTCTTGCAGTTGTTATACATTACTAATTGTTGTTGTAAACTTGTCCATTGCTGCAGTTTTATATCAGCTAGCATGTGTTTCACTAGTTTATTGTCTTATTGAAGCATTAATATCATTATGTACTTGAAACTGCCATATATATTCTTGTTTTATTGTTCTGGGTTGGTACACTTCATCTTCTAAACTTGCTTCATCCCTTTGAGACATAAAATTTGTGATATCTTTGACTTAAGTGACCAGTGAGAGGGAGGTTAATCTTTACATATTTGTTTTGTTTCACCCACCCTTTAGGCCACTAGGGATGTCTCCCTTTGGGTAGTTTTATTTTACTCCTAAACATAAAGGGGTTTCATGTTAAGGTGACAGTGATAGGTCACCCCCTTGTTACTCTAATCTTGTTTCACTTGCCTTAGTCTTTGGTAAAGTACAAATTGTGCAATAAAAGGTCCCTTGACCCAAATTTGTTTTACCAAAAACATAATGAGAATAAGAGAAATGAAGAATAAATTCCTATCCCATGGATTAGCCTGGGCCTTGACATGCCCCATCAAAAAATCCCCATGCCACAACTTTGTTGATCGCAATTTCATTGATCACCCTGGGTTGTTTCATCTTCGGAACAAGGTTGTAGCAACTTAGAAGAGATATTTCTTGTTGTGACACCTTGATTGTAGGGTGTCCCTTATCCTCGAATAGACTGGCATTTTTGGCCAACGATATTCCCCTTACAACAAAAATGGGAAACACCCTTAATGATTTCAGATTGGGGCAAGAGAAAAACACATGAAAGCAATAAAAAATGGACACACTATCCCATAAATTAACTAGTCCTAGCTATCGCTCAAACTCCAACCAAACTTCTTGAGAAAAAGAGTAATCCAAAAATATATGCATGTTGGAATCATCATGCTTCTTGCATAAATAACACAATCCTAGGCCATGTTTATTCCGCAACTGAAGTTTCTCCCAGGTCAACACTTTCCCTTTTAACACTAGATAGAAAAATAAAGTGCCATTCAAGGGTCCCCTTATTTTCCACAGTTTTTTGAACCACCAACAATTTGTATTTTCACCCAGATCCTGCATAGCCAAATAGTCGAGCTTTTCCGAATACATACCCCTTGCACTATTTTAAGACCAAAAAAATGTGTCCTCTAAATTTTTCAAGTGGACATGGGCCTTGAGCAGTTCAGATATGAAGATAGTCCATTGTTTATTCCACCTTAAATCTAG
>JZKD02S0637246.1:0-15678 GCA_000966675.3 Picea glauca
TAACACCCTATTTCCCCCAGTCTGTAAAAATAACTATACTGGCCAAGTATTGTGGAAAACTCAGAAATGTGAATGTGTGATGTGAATGGACCTTGTGAAAAAGGTCGTTGAATGTAAATAATATTATGACTATATATATTGTAGGACTACTGAGAGGGGGATGTGCTGAAAAAGAGACCACGATGGATGAAGAAAGGTGGTGGAAGGCACCTGGAATGGTGGCGTTAACTTCCACCGAAACCAATACCGTATTTGGACTTCACTAGCCTGGAGAACCAAGAGCGGCTCGTTGGCCCCAAATTAAATCACTCGCCAGGTTGGTAGGTAAATGGCTCCTCATGAGTGATGAGATATGCGGGTGAACCATCCATCCGTAGAGTCTTCAAACCTGACCATCGCGAGAAAGATCATGCCACACACAACCTCGCCAAAAAGAGAAAAGGCAGGAAGAGTGTGCGATCAAGGGACAGACGCGAGGGAAAGAGGAAGAGAGATCAGAAGAACTCTGGAAAAACTACAGAGTGAGTGATAACATAGAATAAGGAGAGTAACCTTCGTTCTCGGTCACTGGTGAACAGAGACTCAGTCTCGCAGCATCGTGGTCTCAGCTCAGGGGTGGCTAGTGGTAAATCCATTTGAAATCACTGAGCCTACGGTTGGGTGGAAACAAGCACCCCTCTCAGTAGTTGCAAACACACCTCGTGTTATTTCTGATAAGTGTTTTATATCTTGCATCTTGAAATGTATATTCTGACATTTATGCTCATAGTCTGTGCAATTATGAATGGTTTTAGTATAAGACTGTATGTGTGGTGATTTGACCATAAATGGTGGTTCCATGCTTATAATGGAAATACTACGTATGGCTTATGTTTATAAATAGCTATATGTATGTATACCGATCTAATTCAGACTTCAAGTCTATTCTTTGGAAATCTATACCCTTATCCGTCTCAGGTAATACCCTCGATAGATCTCCCCATAGAGACACCCTTCTTGGAAATCTTACCAAGAACCTGAAAAAGGATTTGATGGCACAAGTCTCAGTAATCCTGCACGAGGAGGGATGGTCCTCTTAAAACCCAAAAACCCCGAATTGCGAAATCCCAAAATGGAAGCATGTGGATAAGTATCGATTGATGGATGAGATCCTGTTGGAAGATCTGAGGTCAGTCGCGATCGTTAGATTGGATGAAGAAACAAGGGAATTAATGCCTCAACCCCTTTCCTTTTATCTTAGTAAGTAGCAAAGAAATTGGGACGATAGATCCCCAGGGTTTGTGGGAGTATCTAGACCATCCATTTATAGGAAACGTGATTTTTGGTAAGCATTTCGACGTTTTGATACTCGGGAAGACAAAGGGGAAGATCCCTAATCATCGCGAGTCGCGAAACCCCGATAACAGAAACCCCGAAATAGTTTAAGGAGTGGATGAGATAGGATAGTTCAGCATTTTGGTACCCGAGATACCTAAGTGCGAGTCCCTTTATACTCACAAGTCCTGAATCTCTGGTCCACAAAATTCAGATGGGAGAAACCCTGAAATAGATGCGTAGGTTTAGGAGTCGATATTTCGGAGTTTCGACTCCTAGAAGGTCTAGGCGTGATATCTCCTGTCTGTGCACATCGCAAAAATTTGATTTGCGAAATCTCAAAATGATAATAGGACAGAGTAGCTATGATTTTTCGGTGTTCCGGCTCCTAGGAAAACATAGGAGTGAGACTTCTTGTCATTACCCATTGTGAAATCCCGAAGTATGAGATCCAGAAAAGGTCTATCATGGGTAAGACTTGGTGTTTCGGTGTTTTGGCAACCGGGAAACCCAAGGGTCATTCTTCTTGTACATGTCAGTCCCGAAATCCTGATGGGTAAAGTCCCGAAAGAACAATACCCGGATAGGTTATGAGACTTCAGCACTTCAAAAATCAGAATTCTCAAGGGCGTATTCCCTTGTACTCTCATCTCCCGAACTCCTGACTTGCGAAGTCCCGAAATGGATTAACATGAATGATATTTGGTGTGTCATTATTTCGGCACCCGGGATACCTGACGATAAGTTTTCTTATGTTCGCCAGTCCCAAAAACCCAGTCTACAAATTCCTGAAATGGACTGAGCGACACATATATACAACTATACATATGTTAAGGTTTCGGAGTTTCGGCTCCCAGGAAACCTAAGTGTGAGATCTCCTGTCGTCGTATATACTGAATTCTCGATGGCAGAAATCCTGAAATAGGGAAGTATGTTTAGAGTTATTAATTTGGAGTTCGGCTCCCGGAAGACCCCGATGTGAGACCTTCTATCATCGCATCCCCGGAACTCCTGACTTGCAAAATCCCAATAGGCGAAGTCCCAAAATGGATTCGCACACATGGTTTTGGTGTTTCGGCTTTCTGGTGCCTGGGACTCTCAAGGGTCAGTTTCCCTCGTAATTCATTAGCCGCGAAATTTCGATGGATGAAACCTCGAAATGAACAAGGGAATACCTGTATCGTGATTTCCCGTATCGCGAAAGTCAATGAGTACCCTCTGATAAGGCATGTGGCCATAACCACTGATTAGATGAGTGCAGATAATGAATGACAGGAACTGTATCAGGTCCCGTAGGGACTCGAGGAAGTTCTATTCCTCAGAGAAAAGAAGAAAAGGCCGAAATTTTTTAAATTCTGTAGTGGGTGTGTTACATATGCCTTGAATTTTTCTCATGGCTCACAAGGTTTGACTAGGCTCACAGAGGTTGTATGTTCCCCCTAAATTTTTCACTAGTCTTTCTATGCTCACAGAGGTTGTACATTCCCGCTGACTTTTGTACTAGACTTTCTATGCTCACAGAGGTTGTATGTTCCCCCTAACTTTTGCATTAGACTCACATAGCATCTTGTTCATTCTGAATTTTGGTTTGACTCACAGAGGTTGTACGTTCCCCTGGCTTTTGTCAATACCTCACAATACTGGTTGATTCTCCAAATCTCCCTGGCTAGCCTCAGGGTGGCCCATATGGTCTCTCATTGGAGAATGACTGTCGATGCTGCCAAATTTAACACCAAGCAGTTCTGGAGTTCACCAATATCTTCATTACCTTTCGCACCAAGCTGGGTATCAAAGACTCTGAATGAMATTTGGTTCTGAAATACCATGGGGCTCTACACAAATACATCCAAACTTAAATGGATTTTATCGACATCTCATCACTCRGTGTTGCTTATCGATATGTTGTTAAAATAGAGCAGAAATTTAAGCACCAAAACAAAYRGGAGTTYGGGTCTKCAAATCTGCAACAACCAAAGTATSACAAAGACGTCCCTAACAAACAGTCTCCGYAAAACCAGTCCAAGCCACAAGAAAAGAAGGGTCATGGGAAGACTAAGAAGGACACTGAAAAATGGTACGATTTCCAAAAAATCCCCTRKAACAACACCAATKAATGTCGCTGAAAACARTCATTAGTGGCGGAGATCAAAGACAAGGAGCTAAACCCTGATTCAAAATATAATTCTGAAAATACTGGTAAAAGATAGATCATCGACRTAGACCCCACTACTATTTTCRTGATTRCAACAATTCAACCAGAAGAACCAACARATCCTGAAGAGGGGGAGTGCCTTTTTCATTCACATATGTGGGTGAAGCAAACCCCRCTGCATTTTATTTTTKATAGAGGAAGCCAGAAGAACCTCATCTYAGCAGAGGTCATCAAAYAGTTTGGATTGTCAACAACAACACACCTGCARCCATATAACATCGGGTGGCTTCGCCAAGGACGAGATCTTCATGTCAAYGAGYAGTGTCGATTKTCATATGGMATCCAACCCTTCAAGGATGAGGTATTATGTGATGTTGCCCCACTGGATGTCTATGATGTTCTCTTGGGCTAGCCATAGATGTGGAGAYGCCATGTTGTTTATGATTCTCTACCCCACAGTGTCATTGTTTCTATGGGGGGCCATCTCTAYAAAATAACAGAGGTAGTTTTGACTACTRTTCCACATAAACAGTGTCGYAAGGTAGTATCTCATACTACAAAATTCAACTTCTTCACAATMTGTTCAAAAGGTGAACAGAAGGATACTGCAACCACTACAGCCTCAACCCAAGCACCTTCTATCCAAYAGAAGCAGGTCGACAAGATTGCARCAAAGTGTAAATATTCCTTCTGYACAAAATAATCTCATGTATCCATACTATTTAAAAAGKTCCAACCCTTCCAGCCACATGTTYGTGACAACCTTCAACAATCTAAGCAGCAAAACTTCTCCAACAAGGAAAGTAACTCATCAAGATRTYGATTCAACAGATGCTTTTCCCTCTCCCCCGRGCACTCAAYGCAATGGAKACCATTTCTTCCTAAGGAGGGAGGATTGATCCAGGTGGATATTGGTGGCCACCCACCTTTTCCAACTRGCTCAAAACAGTKTTCTGGCAATTTTGGTAATTTACTTTTTTTAGCAGTTTTTAACCTTCRGGGCCATTTTGAGGCCCTAAACGATGTTTTTTGGGAAAAMAARWTTGCAATATATAAGTTCCTTTGATATTTCACCTAAAATGAATCTACATGAYGATACCTTTCCAATGGGATATCATGTGCCTAAAACGRAGATCGTATGAAAAATTTACGACCCCGGGAAGTTGATGTACTAACTTACCCAAACGGGGCCCACRTGACTTTTGGTGCTTCATCTCCTAGGGTTAGKTTTTTGGATGTCTAGGGTTTTTTKGCATTCCTGTCTATTGTAAAAAGGCCTTTAGATCCTCAKTTTAATCATCTTATTGTGAATGYGAGTAGCCATCACATCTCTTCCCAGAGATATGTTGCCACCATTCTAGCGAGTCTTCCACTATGTATTGTTACAGTCTATGTACATTTATTTCATTAATAGAAATCATGTATTACTGTATCTCTGTGTTTATGGTTGCATCTATGATACATTTATGTTATATTATTAGATATCCGTGATATCTCTGTGCATTTCTTTATTATATCTCTGCTCTCATTTTGTGCCGAAAATAATTTGGATCACCCGGAGGGCTCAGGGATCAATAGTCCACACTTCCCCAATAGCCAATGATTGTGATATACTCTGAAACTCTAGGCTTCAAGAATTTTAGCTCCTAATAACCACTAGACATCTGAGTCGTTGAATGCCAAAGTGGCAAAGGGTACGGATCCACAGTCCACGTGTCCCCAATAATGAACAGTTTGGATTAACTCCGAGCTTCGGGACTTTGGGCCTTTTCACATGTGAACACTTTTCACCTGTGATCTTCCATATAGCTAGAATTTCAAGTGCTTGCTAATATATAGACACGTGTCCCCGACAACCAATGGTCCATATTTACTTTGGACTTCAGGACTTCGAGGAATTCTTCACCATGCACAACAACAGTCAACTTTTCCCGAAGTGTTGAATCATTGAACCATTCAAGGATCCAACAACTCGTGCTTCCCCCTCCGATATACAGTGTAGATTCACTCCAAGGCTTTGGGCCTTCGGCGCTTTTTCCTCTTTCATAACACACACCTAAAAAAATTCGGAGAAACAAAATCTAAAGGACTTAAGGGTTATCGTTCACGCTTCTTACCTAGATCCAACAGTTGTGTGGGGTTCTAACTTCTCTTAAACACATCTCGTCTGTCAACCTTGCAACAAAGATATTTCTCTTGCTTAAGATTTTTTTGCTTGAAGAACTTAGCTTCTAGTGCACACCTTATGCTTCCCTCAGCTTTTCTCTCAAAAGGACTCAGACCTTTGTGCACACTTTGTGCTTCCCTCTTGGTCTTGGTACTTAAATAAGTCTCATGCACACTCCTTACACTATCTATCCTCTGAGCTTATTAAACACTTTAACTAAGTGTTGAATCTGTTCACTCCGTGCACCAGTCTCCTCTCTAAGATTTTATACTTCTACAAGTATAAGAACACTCCTTTCACTCGCTCTGCCTAAACTTACACAATCTCTCCTGAGCTTCTGAACCTATAATAGTTTAGCCTCCACACTCCTTGCATGGGCACTATGCACTCTGTACACCGAGATTTCATAAGAGAAACAATTGAAACTTAAATAAACATTACATATTCATTCAACAAGCCATTTAGATGCATGCACACACATAAAACACAAAGACTAATGTTATTGGACTAATCGGTYGGTGCGGACACTAACARATCTCCCTAGATCCACCTGGATCTAGAACAAAACAGGACAGGACATGACTCTTTCCCTAAGTTTTGACCATTGAATAAGCTATCAGGAAGGAACAAGTAACATACCTTTATATCRCTTCCTAGGGTCTCTTTTGCTCCTRCTTCRCTCCGGTGCTCTCATGAGGTCAAGACCAAGACAACAMAAACCCACCAAAGTGAAGATAGAAAAATATATTCAACCATCAAYTTATGTATATGATCAAGGAAYTACACAATAAAGTGAGAATAGCTTTATGGGAAAGGGAMATGCCACTGTATCATATTAATGGAAAGTAAAKATTACAACCTAATCRTCTTGATGTYGCAAGATTCCTTTCGATGGCTCTTGGCTCCAACACACACACTTGCTCAATCCTTGTATGAAGAAGATCAAATMTTTTWRATAGACTTGCTAGAGTCTCCAAGCTACTGTTCAAGCTAAGTCCTTCACAYAATTMTTTCACCAATTATCCAATGAATMTTGCTTAACCTTTTCCATGAGAATTCCCTCAATATATAAGAGAGAATGAGATGGTTACTTGGATAAGAKTGGATCCCACAATATCAGGGAATCCAGTAAAARGATAACCATTCGAATGCCAACCCATYCTTYTAGAACATTCCCTTCTAGAAACATCGAGAATTCATCTTCTTCCATGCTTTAGAAYGAKTTTKCAMCCTAGMTATTCAACACRGTGYGAGAAGTTCACACCCTGKCTTAAGGTAKCCTGCGAGAATGGGTCATTCTCRGACCCTAATATATCAGCAGCCTGCGAACCTTCTTCAAAAGTGAGTTTTCTAGGAAGAGATGAAAGTAACTTTTCTCAGGAGAAAGTTCYTATGAAGAGCCTGAGTACACCATCATTAATAAACCATCATGATGACCAAAATCATGGGTAACAGAATKCCCCCCAAAGTATGAGGTTGGAATCAGTGACAGTCGAAAGWCTTTGTAAGYTGCATGTGTGTGTYRGAAACCAGGAGCACACCTAATCAAAAACCTACGAACAACCAAGCATCTGTAGAATATCATATATACCAATTCTGAGGTAGGCATTCCCATACTCAGATCATAGACAGATGACATTGTAGACATAGGTCATGGCCACCAATCATACACTGTGGATCCATGCCGTCAAAATATAGCATAGCCAYGAGGAATACACTGTGGATCTATGCGAGAAAATTCAAATTGAGACGACATATCCACGAGACATACACAGTGGATMTATGTGTCACAGATTATACATACTCCATCRCAACYTGGACAAAGAGATGATGTCCAGGGTCTTCAATCTTGTCACCCAAAGTACGAATCTAACCATGTGATTACATGTGTTGAAGTCGAACATGGAAGAAACCACTTGATTACCAGTCATTGATGAAACCGTTAACAAGTGCGAGGGAAATCACCATTGATATCAATGRCTCCCAAGGTAMTCTAGTACAATCCATCGAGTGTGAATGAKTGAGTTGAAKTYGAACAACCGATGGAATRTTTTGATCAGGGGTCAATGATGTAAACCCACTGTCGAAAGCGAGGAAACCTGCCATTGAGGCATGCAAGCTCCAAGGTACCAAATAATTTCTAAGTCTTGATTYTGAATAATGAGMTRAAGTCGACRGAACAAAACTCGTCACAGGAGGGCCTTGATGTATCCCCCATCAATGACACGAAATGAGCAATAGATTTTGAAGGTGAAACARAGTATGATGCAAATTGAACTKGACACAGGGAAGGCTGACATGGAGAGAATGGACAACTGYAGATGGCCGACTCAATAGAGGTTTYAGATGGACTTCTCTTGAACATATGACTGACAYGACCAACGATTTGGCTRAATTGACTSAAAGAMRACACAGGGAATGAMCTTGTAGAAAATCGAATAAGAGACAAATGGATTTMTCAAACCGGMTTCAAATATAATGAATCRGGGTGTCATGTTCAYGAGTGACACTTACTGCCAATCAATACGAAGATGAAAACATATCCCTTTCCCAAATTTYCCCCCACCATTTCTGGYGAGTACCTCTTTATTTTTAYGCAAGCTTGAGGAGGATAACATATGMTTGTTGACATAAGCTTATCCTTCAGATAAGTCCTTYGGATTATGTTTAACGAACCCTAAGAAGGAGTGGTTCAGTCCCATTACGGGTMTGTCGATGTTTGTTTAACGAKTCCAAAGATAGAAAACTYGAAGGTTTTTCATGATTATAGAGTCTGRAAAAACACTTAAAAGAGAACTCTCTCRGTTCCTTTTTCRTAAAATAGTCCGATGAGACCAAAAAAGAGATAAATTATCGCTCACCGGAYGCTTTCTTCARATACTTTATCGAGCGTGAAAATAACAAGGTCGCTCACCTATCTTTTCATGTTTAGAGAGTCTGAAAAKAGMTTAAAGAGGACTCCAGGGGGGTTCCTTTTTTGTATAACCTTGTTGAGCCCGAAAAAGTGATAAAAGTATGCYCGATCACGTTCTCATGTATTTTYGAGCACAAGAACGGACAAAGACGACGCTCGAGGTTTTATACAAAAACCATAAAAAACAATCAAAACATGGATGAAAAAAGAAAAATTATATCCKCATTCCCATATATGAACATTGAATTCATTAYGCCTGCAAAAGTTACACTCAAAAGGACATTAGGGATTAGGGTTTAATAGATAATTAATCATAAAAAACTAAATAACATGGTAAAAGTAAATATAAAGGAGTAAAACTCTTTTTACCATATCATTTTCACTTTTCCACTATTTGAGCTCAAAAACCCCTCTTGTACCCTCAAAGTTTGGCGTCGGATTGCGGGAGTTACGAGCGTCCATTCGGCGAGCCATCAGCGACAGTGAGGTAGGCTCTTTGTCTTCTACTCTTTCATGGTTTAATTTTGCATTTTCATTGGTTAAAAATTCATTTTTGAGTTGATTTTATGAGCCCTACTTGCGCTCATCCATTCTCGTAGGTGGGATACACGAGACCTGCGAGAATGGGTGATTCTCGCATGTGAGCCCACAGTAGCCTGCAAGGTTCTCACACTGTGCCCAAAGGGCACCTGCGAGAACCGTAAAGCACAAATTTTTTTAAAAAATTTACTCAATAGAAAAGAACCAATTCATGAATAGAGTTGCTAATCCTCTTTTTGTGCTTATTAGGCAGGTAATTGGCCTTCAAAATGGTTCTTGAATGGTGTGAAAGGGAGCATGAAAAATATAATTCTATTGCCGAAAATCATCCACCCACTATTTCTTCTTTAAGAAACTATGGCCTTCTGAAGTACTTTTGTATCCCGGGCATGAGGGCTCAAGTCAGGTTATTAGAGTACCTTGTGCATATGTGGGATCCCAATCAACAGGTATTTCATGTGGGGGTCCACACACTGTTCTTAGATATTGAGGACATTTACTTCTTGACTGGACTGTCATGGTGGGGGTACCATGTGAGCCTGACTGGTGGCAGAGGTGGTGGGCTGCTCATGAGTGAATACTGTCATTTACACTGCGTTCTCGACGTAGAGAGGAAGAAAGGAAAAGTAGTTATTTGGGGGGTATGGGATTTGACCCTCCATACTATCTTGTTCACCATAGCTCATATGGCGGGGAGCTCTGCTCCTCACATGGCACTACAGAGTTACTTCCAGTATGTTATAGAGTGTACTGAACCTCAGGTTTTCAATTGGGCAGATGCAGTGCTTCGTAGCATAAAAAGATAGTTGGCCAAATGCAGATGAGGCAACCTGAAGCAATTCTAGTACAGATCTTTGTTAGTGTCCTTCTTCCTTGAGAGGGTTCCATTACTGAGACTGCAGGTTAAGTGGAATTTACCGACTCCCAGGGATCCAAGAATGCTGAGATGGTGTCGGCTCATGGCCCGGCACGTAGATGGACTGATCATCAAGTATGATGATACCTTCTTTGACTGGCTTCAACCACAAATGTTGATGGTTGACGATTATGCTTATGTTGGGCTGGATTTTCGAGGAGATCCGGACTTAGTACTGTTAGAGGATGCTCAGTGGGGGGAACTTGGTAAGAAGTACACAAATTTTTCCTTTTAAATGTTTTTGTGAATTTTTATCATATTCAAATGTTTTTTTGTTTTATATGTTCGTCCAAAGACTAAATACAAAATCGTTGTTGATGACACAGATGTTGGACCTTACTGACCTCCTGGTACTTCTCCCATTCAGCGGCGGGGAGAGGTAGCGGCATCGCCACAATATGTCGAGGATTATCAAGTAGTGGAACAAAACCTAGAGGGCTTGATTGCAGATATTTCAGACATGCCTCTTGAAGAGGTTCCACGATGTGATCAGCGTCATACAGTAGGAGTGTCAGGGTCCATGAGTCGACTACTACGTAGAGTTTCCCGGGTAGTCCTGTGTTACTGTGAACGTCATCCATGACGTCACTTTGTAGAAGCTATGAGATTTAGATTTTGACATTTTGGTCTTCGGACAAAAATTTTTGTAAAAAACTCTTTTGATCGTTATATATACAAACAGCTTCTACTGGTTTACCTTGTATTGTGTGAAAATTGATGTGATTGATTTATAAATGATCCAAATGTTTGTCTAATACATAGTTAGCCAATGCATCTGTTAATGTATTTAGACATCTAGGAATATGTTGATATTCAATGTAATCAAAAYAACGTTCCAAGAGGCGAATTCRCAAATACACCTATAACAAARTAGGACTTCGAATAGTGTATACATTACTTAACTATAGTACTACCAGCTGCGAATTGAGTCACACAACCAAATGATGGATTCCAAGCGAGATAGAATCAACCAATAATTCAATAACGACGCTATACTCTGCGATGTTGTTGGTTGCATGGCCGAGACACACACCTTGGAAGGAGACAAGTTCATTTGTAGGGGCGTAAATTTCCCATGCAGCGGAAGCAAAATTTTGAGTACTACGGCTAGCACCATTAGCTTAGCCAATATAGGGTAGCGAAGACTTTGACATCTAGAAATCAAACACAACGTCACATAAGGGCAGAGACTAGATAATGACAAAAGAAAGCTATAGTAACACACAAGAAGTATGATACAATAAAAATACAAGTACTCATGCACAGATGATTTCATGCATAGTACTTCTTCAAGTACAACCCATTCCTAGTTTCACTCTCAAAGGGATACCATCGTAATCTACTAACTCATAAGCTCCTTTTTCCAAAACTCGTTGAACGATATAAGGACCTCGCCACATGGCTTCGAATTTTCCATATCCTAGCATATCTCGATCTTGATCATAGAGGAGAACGAGATCTCCTTCCAAGAAAATGTGAGGCTTGACATGTTTGTCGTATTGGGCCTTGACACGTTTCTTCTGAGCTTCTATAACTAGGGTATCATCATGTCGAGTTTTGTCTAATCGCATAAGATACATTAGACGTTCTTCCTCAGCAGAAGTGTTTGGTAGGAGTTCAACAACTAGTTTTAAAGAGGGTATCTCGCATTCAATCGAGAGAATAACTTCCACACCATAGACTAACCGGAAAGGTGTAAACCTAGTAGTAGACTTGACGGATGTCCGGTAAGCCCACAATCCCAAAAATAACATTGTGTGCCAACTTGTCTTATGAATCCCTATCATTCATCGGAGCATAGTTATGAGAACTTTGTTAATCGCTTCGACTTGGCCGTTGGCTTGTGGGTAATAGGGCATTGAGTTATCATGGCGAAGACCCAACTTTTCAGTAAGTTCGTACATAATGAAGTTTCTGAAGTGGCTACCGTGATCATTGACGATAACTTGGGGAACACCAAAATGAGCTATAACGTGATTAAAAATGAATAAAGTTGCGGTCTTTCCAGTGTTATCAAATGTTAGCATCACCTCGGCCCATTTCGTAAAGTAATCGACAGCTACAATGATGTAACCATGCCCCCTGGCCGAGTGAGGGTGACATGTCATGAAATTGATGCCCCATTTCGCAAAGGGACCAACTGAGACCATAGGGTGAAGAGGAGTGGGATGTGACCGTATCTTCTGATTATAGGTCTGGCAAGCATGGAATTTCTGAATGAAAATTATGCAGTCGTTAAAAAAAGAAGGCCAAAAATACCCTGCTCGTAAAATCTTCTGGGCAGTAGCATACCCAGACATATGACCACCACATGCTCTATAATGGCAGTCATTCAGATATTTCTTGGCTTCGTCGAACGTTAGGCAACATCGAAAAACAGATTCAATCCCCCGATGATAAAGAGTATCTCCGAGGATAATGTATTGACGAGCTTGATATTGTATGTGACGTCGGTCAGTACTAGACAAATTTGTCCAAAAAGTCTAGGTTTGGAGATATATAATGATATCACCATACCAAAGATCATCAGTGCTAATAAGGAAAAGAGATTCATCGGGTAATGAATCAGCTGCTACATTTTCTGTTGCAGAATGGGGAAAGTCGCATATCAACTCAGCAAAAACTAAGGACTTCTTGGACTTGGCACATTTGAATTCCAAGTCAAACTCCTAGAGTATCACAATTCATTTGGAGTATTTTCCCCCTAGAAATTGATGTGTCAGAATGTGTTTCATAGGGTTGCAATGAGAAATCATTGTAGTCTTGCGCGAGAGGATATAGTGCCAGAAGCGTTGGACGGCTTGAATGGCAGCCAAGGCTAGTTTCTCGACATGTAAATACTTGATTTCAGTATGCGTTAGACTTCAACTCAAGTAGTAAATAACATGTTCGTCGTTAGAATCATCCTCTTGGATGAGAACCATACCAATAGTGAACTTCGAGGCAACAAGATAAAGGAAATAATCGCGACTGTAATCGGGGGGAAAGAGAAGCGGAGCACGCGTTAGGGACAATTTCAAAGATTCAAAAGCATTGTTTGCGATGGTATCCCAGACGAACTCTAAATCCTTTTTTAGGATCTGCGTAAATCCATGAGTGATCTCAGCATAATTTGGGATAAAACGACGAAGAAATTTTTCTTTCCCTTGCAAACTTTGCAACTGGAAAAGTGTAGAAGGAGGAGGGAGATTAAGGATCACCTCAACCTTTAAAGGATCCACCCAGATCCCTTGACATGAAACAATAAAACCTAGAAGACGGTCGGATTCCATGCAGAAAATGCACTTATGAGGATTCAAACGTATACGGTAGAACCAACAGTGGACAAAAATGGCTCGGAGGTGTTTTGGGTGATCAACTCGGTTCATTGAATGAGCAGGTAAATCGTCCAAATATGGTTGAACGATGTGCTTGATATCATGGAAAGCATAAGACATAGCGCGTTAAAAATTTGCGCCAATGTTCTTGAGACCGAAAGGAAGTTTTCGATAGGCAAAAGTACCCCAAGAAAAAATAAAAGAAGTCTTATGTTGATCCTCAGGAATAATGTTGATTTTATTATATCTGGAGAAACCATCCATGAGAGAGAAGATTTCACTTCTGGCGCAGTCATCGACAATCTGATCAATGAAGGGGGTAGGAAAGTTGTCTTTTGGACAATCTTTGTTGATATCCCTATAATCAACGCATACACGAATGGTGCCTTGTTTCTTGTCAATCGGGACAAGATTGGAAACCCAGTTTGTGAGAGCCACCGGATAAATAAATCCGGCCTTCAGAAGTTTCTCTACTTCGAGCTTGATAGCAGCCACTTTATGTGGATGAACTGGATGAAGGCATTGTCGGCTGAGTTTAGCATCGGGCTATGTCTTTATCTCATGCATCACAATCTCAGGGTCGATACCCGACATTTCTTCGTAACTCCAAGAGAACATGTCACGAAATTCTTTGAATAGGGATGTGTAGGTGACAACTTCGTCAGAAGAACACGAAGCTCCAATATGGACATTTTCGACAATCCCAGGTTTGATGGATATGTCAAGGGGAATAGTGGGTGAGATATTGCTTAAGTTCCCTTCAGAAAACACATCGTGTGCAGACTCAGGAACGGTCGATATGACAACAACAGTCGACGGGGTCGAAATCCATTGGTAGTTCTCAAGGGTATGTTGCTCCAGAAAGAGGATGGAACGATGATGCCCATCGTCCCAAGGGGTTTCCTCCATGACAGACATGATCATATCATCTATGGGAAAAATGACACGGAAAGGATCAGGAGACAACTCATCAAGAGAAGGAGTAGAAGGTGTTGTCGATTGAATGGCTTGATAGGCGGATTCAACTGGACTTAATGGCATTTCGTCGTCGAAACGAAGATGATCTCCAGGGTCAGGTACTATCCAGGGGTTGTGAGACGCAGTAAGTTCATGAGGCAAGGTGGAGATCATGTTGATGGAAGAAACAGACGAGCGTGGAACATCGGGTGGTGGAATGGGGAAAGTACCCATTAACGAAGATTCTTTGAGAAGGCCTACACCAACGTTCTCATAACCCGATGGGGTTTTAGCGATAAACGGTACTTTTCCAGTATGGGTATCAGAATTGAAGAAGGCTAGTTGGTCGACGGTGAAAACCTTACCTTGATGTGGGAAACGTACCACACGGAAAAGGGTCGACACAACTGCACGCATGGAATCAATCCAGCTGCGGCCAAGTAGAAGATTATAATCTAGGGGAGCGTCAAAGACTTCCACTTTGACTTGGACCGTTTTTCCTTCTAACGTGATAGGTAATGAAGGAAGGACACCGTAGGGCTTAAAACCAGATTCGTTGAAGGCTTTAAGAGTATTCTGGGATTCATTCAAAGAAGGAGAGCCAATGGCTTTCCAACAAGCAAGAGACATGACACACGTCGAGGCACCCTCGTCAATAATGGTTCGACAAATGTTTTTGTCAGAGACAATCACTTGGATCTGGAACGCGAGTTGAGGGGGTAACCTTGGAATGTGATCTTCCAAGTCAAATATTATTAAATTCGTATCCGTCGGGTCAATTCCATTGATAGCTTTCAACAGTGCATTCTGTTGTGCGAGACAAGTTTGAAGGACTTCAAGGGCTGACATCCCAGAAGGTGCTTGGGCCAGATCTTCAATAATGTTGTAGTTCTGGGCTGCACGAGCATGAAGATTGAAAGCCAATTTCTGAATGACGCCCTTTGGGGGGGGTCGTAGAACTGTGTCGATGCTCGGTCGTTCGACATGAAGAGGACCGTTGGTAGGTGGATTCGTTGGAGAGGTTTGTACCAAGGAAGGAGGTAGATCATCAACCTTCTCTTTAGAGGGAGAATAATCTTTGGCTCGAGTAGTGAGTGCAACGTTCCTCTGCTTAGAATTGTTAGTACACATCAAAACATAAGATGTAGTCGAAGATGAGGGTTGGTCATGAATGACCAACTGAGCCTGTTGTTGAGATGGGAAGCATTGGGACAAAATGGCTAGTGTACGTGATTTTGAATCTCCTTGAAGGAACTTAGTGACCTCGGCGCGTCGTGGACAATCCTTCATGTAGTGAGCGTCACCACAGATAAGACAAGGGTATCGTGGTTAGCGCTTATCCCGATCGTCAACAGGGGTAGTTTTGGTTTTCTCTGCTTGAGAATTATTTTTTCCCTCCTT
>JZKD02S0637312.1:0-15678 GCA_000966675.3 Picea glauca
TCTCCCTAGGGGTTATAAGGCAGCCGGCAGGATTCGACCCCGTGTCACGCGAGTACGATACTGCCGTTGTTACCGATTCCCCTAGTACAAAAAAAAAAAATAATAATAATAATAATAATTTATTTTTAAGGTTATAAGTCAGACATCAAATTGGTGTATGAGATTTTTTCGGTCTAACGATTTTTACTTTATGGAGATATACATACCCTACCTCCTTTAGATCTGAACATATAATCTCTTAGGAGAAAACACATGTTCTTAACCATTAATAAATATAAAATACATTTAATATTTGTTTTAAAAGTAAAAGATAATTGGTTCAAAAAAAAGTAAGTATATTGTAAATTGAAATTTGATTTGGGTAAATTATGATGATAACTTTCCTCTTAACCACTTTATCTAGACTTAATTCACATCATTCACATCATACTTATCTAATACACTGGTCTTTCAAATTTTAATATAGAATTAAATTATAATTTTCTATTTGCATGTTTACATATAATCAAATTTCAATATTAAATATTACAAATTTACTTTATCCTTAAAGAAGTAAATTGTGCATTTCAATAGGTATCTTGAAGTTGCTTAGAAGAAGCGATTATTGGCACAACTCTAGATGGGATGGTCATCATCTTTCTTCTTTACGTCAATGATATTGTTCTTATGGTGAGCAATTCTTATGATCTTGATGAGCAATTAAAGATTATTTAAGGATTTTAGCTCTAGTACGTGTATGACTATCAACACTGACAAAATAAAGTTATGATAATCAAATTCAAAAAGATCACTTATGCTAATTTCATGTATGACAATGATAGCTTGGAGGAAGTGACTTCATTCAAATATCTTAGAATCAATCTTCATCACAAGCTCAATTGGAACTATAGCATTGAGAAAATAATAAATGGAGGGTGGAAAGTTTATTATGGACTTGAAAATAATTGTAAATCAGTAGACCTTTGGCTTTGGGATAAGAAGAAACTCCTCTTTGAGACTCTTGTTACTCTTGTTATCTTATATGGTTATGAATTTTGGGGTTGCAACATCTCTAGAGTGTCATGGAGAATATAGAACCAAACCAAAAGTGTTTTATAACTTACAATCTTAAAATGAAAGGCAATACACCCTATCTTATCCTCCTCATAAAAGTGAATCTTCTCCCATTGAGAGCATCGCTATGACTAGGTACTTAATGTACAAGAACAAGATAAACAACATGGAAAGCAAGAAACTTCCTAAGGTTGCTTTGAAATCCAGTAAAAACCACCTGCGACTCAAGTAGGGTTGTCATAAAGATGTCGAGTCTTGACTAAATCATTTGGGTATCAAGGAAGAGGTCACTCAATAGAATAAAAATATTATTACATCTAAATTTAAGGAGAAACCATTTTGTGATAAAGAATTAGAGAATAAGAGAAAACTAAGATACTACAAGGAGGTGATCAACCCTAATCTAGAAGATCAAAAGTATCTCTCTATTTTAAGTAGTGTAAAGAAGAAAATCAACATTGCTTAAATAAGAACAAGCTCTCATGAGCTCCATAGTGAAACATGACATTGGACAATTCATAAAACATTGTGGGTTGAAAGAATTTGTCATCTTTGTGACACTGAGAGGGTTGAAGATGAAAAACACTTTTTCTTATTATGTCCTCACTTCACAATCCTTGACTTATCGATGGTTGGACCAACCTCCCCAAAAGGAAGGGCGTGGATCATTCAATCGTAGTGGTAATCACTCCACCCCACTTGTTCACGATCAAATGACTAACATGTGGCATAGAGTTCCTAAAGTCGATCTCAACAAATTTAATGGGTCTGAACCCACATGATGGGTCACTCAATTGAAACATTACTTTTCCCTGCATAGTGGAAATGGTAGCAATGGCATAAGAAATCCCACAAGGATTATGTTGCTTAGACACAATTTGTCTTAGACTTATATTCACACTTTGAAGCAAGCACTCGTTATTTGGGATGACTGAACAAGATTAAACAATTTGGCATAGTTGAAGATTTCATATTCTCTTTTGAGAAATTGGTCATCTGCATCGAAAGCATGTCCGATACATTTTTCAATAAATGATTTATTAATGGTCTGAAAGAAGAGATACATGCACAAGTCTCAATGGCTCATCCTACTACTCGGTTGGAAGCCTCTCAAAGATATCAGGAATCCCAAAAGGTGGTGAATACTCAAATAAAAAATACCCCATTTATTCCCTGTCCTCATCTAACTATCTCCTCCCCCCCTACCAATCCCTCTCTGTCCTCTCCACTTCTCAAGATCCACAAAGTTAACTCGAGTGAAAAATTGTGGAAATCCAACTTAAAGGTCTTTGCTACAACTATTATGAGAATATATTCCCCTAGACATAAATGTAATGAGCAAAAAATCTTTATGACCACTTTGAAGGACATTTCTATTGTTTAGGTTGAAGTTGTACCCCTGAAGATCCTTCATTCATCTATTGAAGACATTCCCTCACCCAATCTACAAGATGTTGAACCACAGATCTCCCTGCATGCCTTGACTAGTATTTTTGCTCCCCAAACCCTCAAATTTATTGGCTATACCAAACCTCAAAAATTCATTGTCTTAATTGAAAATGGTAGCGCCCATAACTTCCTTCATCGACTTGTATCCCAAGAAACACATTGCTACATCCACGTTGTGAACAACTTCCAAATAATGATTGCTAATTGAGGTTCTATGAAATGTGGTTGTTGTTGTGAGAATTTGAGGCTTCAAATGGGTGATTATTCACTTAAAAACCACATGTTTACTATTAGAATGGGTGGTTGTGACAATGTCTTGGGTGTTGAATGGTTATGGACATTAGTTCCCATCACCATGGATTTTTTTTAGTTATACATGACTTTGTAACAGGAGGGGCATAACTACTCTTTCATAACATTTACAACCAACTCTCTGGAGATCATTAAATCCCACTGTATGGAAAAGCTTCTTAAAAATGGGTATTTAGGCATTATGGATCAATTCCATGTCATTCAAGCTTTTAAGCATTTAGGCATTGTGGCTTAATTCCATGCCATTCTTTCCTTTGAAACACCTTCTCAATCCATTCATTTTGACATGCAATTAGTCTTGGCCAAACAATAATATGTTTTTGAACCTCCCCAAGGACTACCACCTTCCTTAGGTGAGCACAATCATTTTATTATGCTCATACCAAGTACCTTCCCACCCAATGTACACCCATATTGCCATCCATTTTCCCAAAAGAATGAAATAGAACAAATAGTTTATGAGTTGTTATCCATTAGTGTTAGCCGCCCTAGTATTAGCCCTTAATTCACTAGTTGTCATGGTCCTAAAAAAAGTAGGCACTTCACACATGTGTCCCAACTTTCAAGCTCTGAATAAACTGATAGTTAAGGATAAGTTTCCCATTCCAATCATTTATAGTCTTTTGGATGAGCTAAAGGGTGCTCAATTCTTCACCAAACTCAATCCTTTCTCATGCTATCAACAAATTTTGCATGAACGAGGTGGATATTCATAAAACTGATTTTTGCACTCTTGAAGGTCTCTACGAATTCTTAGTGATGCCCTTTGTCGTTTTCAATGCACCTTACACTTTTTAGAGACTCATGAACAAAATATTTAAACCTTTTCTATGTCATTTTGTCCTTGTCTTTTTTTATGACATCTTGATCTACAATAAAACCTGGAAAGCCCATGTCAACCATGTGGATCAGGTCATACAACTACTTGTTGATCATCACATCTTTCTTTAGACATCCATGTGTGACTTTGGTTTCTTTGAAGTGGAATATTTGGGGCATATTTTTATTCATGATGATGTGCATGTGGATCCAAAGAAAATTGAAGTGATGAAGGATTGACATCACCCAAAATTTTAAGAGGTTTTAAGAGGTTTTCTCTAGTCTCGTTGGTTATTATAGAAAGTTCGTAAGGAACTATGGTAAGATTGCATCTCCCCTCACAAACTTTATAAAAAAAATGATTTCAATTGGGTTGATGCCACATAACGAGCCTTCCATGACTTGGAGAAAGCTAGGTGTACAACCCTAGTACTTTCTCTCCTTGATTTCATTAATACATTTGTCTTGGAATGTGATGCCTTAGGTAAAGGAATTAGAGAAATACTCATGAAAGAGGTACAATCATTGGCTTTTACCAACAAATAACTATGTGAGAGGCACTTGGGAAAAAAAACTTATGAAAATGATATTATGGTTATTGTACATTGTGATATTTGGCATCCATAGCTACTCATAAAATTTTCCATATTAAAACCAATCATCATAGTCTGAAATACTTCTTGGAGCGAAGGATTTCTTCCCCCGAGCAACAAAAATGGGTCACCAAAATGTTGGGGATATGACTGTGAGATAATTTATAAGAAGGGAAAGGAGAATGTGGTAGAAGATGCTCTTTCTTGGAAGTAGGAAGAGGAAGGGTCACTCTTTTCACACTCCTTCATAGTAGTAGATTAGTTGAATGAAATCCACAAAGAATGGTTAACAGATCCCAAGATCACCAATTTGATCCAACAACTTCAAATGGCACCCCATGCATATCAAGGATACACTTGGCAACATGAAGAAATTATCTTTAAAGGGCATATTTATTTGAACAAGAAATCATCATTTAAATCTCATGTTATTTGAACTACATTCCTCTCCTACAACAGGTCATTCAAGGTTTCATAAAATATATGAAGATCAAATATTCGTTTTTATGGGAAGGGACAAAGAAGGACATCCACACCATTGTGGCAGAGTGTGATATTTTCCAATGACACAAGGGAGAGATAGTGAAACCTCCATGCAAATTACAACCTTTACCTATTCCACCAGTTGTATGGATTGACATTTCTATGGAATTCATTGTGGGTTACCAAAATCTAGTAATAAATCTATAATCATGGTTTTGGTTGATCACCTTTCCAAATATGCTCATTTTTGTTCTCTACAACACCCCTTCAAGGCCTCTATGGTTTCTAAAGTATTCATGGATAATATATTTAAACTCCATTGTATGTTGTACTCGATTGTGACGATCTGTGACACCACCTTCGCTAGTAATTTCTGGAAAGATTTGTTTAAGCTATAGGACACTCAATTAAATATCAACACAACATACCACCCCCAAAGTAATGGTTAGACTGATGCTATAAATAAGTTTTTGGAAGTGTATTTGTGGTTCTTTAATTCAAAGAGACAATCCCAATGGGTCTAGTGGTTACCTCTAACAGTATGGTGGTATAATAAAACTTATCATGGTGCCACTCAAATGACCCCCTTTAAGTTTGTCTATGGCCAAAATACCCCATGACCATTGTCCTACTAACTATGAGTATCTAAGGTGTACAAAGTAGAAAAACCCTCATAGCTAGAGTCAACATTCTCTATACTCTCAAGGAAAATATATTCATGGCTCAAAACTGAATGATGCACCAAGCTCATCAGCATCGTTCCAAACACCATTTTGGTGAAGGGGATTAGGTGTTACTTTTTTTTGTAACTTTATAAGAAGACCTCACTCAAATACAACCACCACCAAAATAATGCTACCAAGTTTTACTACCGCTATAAGGTCCTCAAATGTATTGGGTTGGTGGCTTACAAATTGGAGCTTCCTAGCCATTCCAAAATTGTTCCAATCTTTCAAGTCTTCAGATTAAAGAAAGTGGTAGGATCTAATTGTTTTATTTTGATGCACAAACATATTCTCTCAAAATTAACCTTATTGAGTAGGCCTAAGGGGGTCTTGAAATTTACCAAAGGGAGTGGGTTCCCTTAACTCAAGTTTGTATGATTCTAGAAAGATAGGGTTTGTTTTCCTAATTACCATGTAAAACAATTAGTTGGGTAACATGATTTTTCTTAAGTAGTCTTAAGTATGGAGGATTCAATCCTATTGATCCTTGTATGTATGTAATCAAGAATAGAGAGTGGGTCAATATAATTGATAGAGAAATGATATTTTTGTAATTAGTTACAAGATTCTATTATTTGTTATGGTCTAGAAGCGTCGACTTCCCTGTGATTAAATATGTAAGCATGTGGACATGAGGAGACATGAGGCTAGGGACAAGGAAGTGCCCAAACTGTGTAATCAGGCTAGCGTAGAGGTAGAGGATAAAGAGGTAGAAGATTTATGGGTTTGATATTGTGTACAGGTCTCTTTAATAAATAATGCATTTCTTAACTATGTGTGAATGATTCTCTGTATAGATGTGATTTTAACTCAAATCGATCTTTGAGTAAGACCGCCTCTCAATATTCTGTGTTAATGTGTTCATGACTGAGCAAGCCTTCAAATAACAAGATAGGTCGAAAGTGAACCAGATAGAAAAGTAGGAACAAAGTTCCTATGAACTTCAATGAGAAGCATAAATGTGAAGAAGCCGACAAAGGACGAGTTGGCTCTAGTTGAAGCAAGATCAAGAATGCAGAGTTGACGTTCCTATGAGGTTCGTCATGATCTAAAGTGCAACGAAATTGTGGATATGATAATGTGGAAAATATCTGACCATTGATCATCGTAAGAGATGAACGACTGGAAATCATTGTAATAAAAAAGGTCTAAAATCCATCAAAAGGGTCAGTCTCGAAAGTATTCCCGATGCCCGGTTGGACAAATATTTTGGTGCTCGGTTGGAGGAGTGAACCCTGTGGCCGGTTAATTGGATCAGACTAANAATGATATTGTTCTTATGGTGAGCAATTCTTATGATCTTGATGAGCAATTAAAGATTATTTAAGGATTTTAGCTCTAGTACGTGTATGACTATCAACACTGACAAAATAAAGTTATGATAATCAAATTCAAAAAGATCACTTATGCTAATTTCATGTATGACAATGATAGCTTGGAGGAAGTGACTTCATTCAAATATCTTAGAATCAATCTTCATCACAAGCTCAATTGGAACTATAGCATTGAGAAAATAATAAATGGAGGGTGGAAAGTTTATTATGGACTTGAAAATAATTGTAAATCAGTAGACCTTTGGCTTTGGGATAAGAAGAAACTCCTCTTTGAGACTCTTGTTACTCTTGTTATCTTATATGGTTATGAATTTTGGGGTTGCAACATCTCTAGAGTGTCATGGAGAATATAGAACCAAACCAAAAGTGTTTTATAACTTACAATCTTAAAATGAAAGGCAATACACCCTATCTTATCCTCCTCATAAAAGTGAATCTTCTCCCATTGAGAGCATCGCTATGACTAGGTACTTAATGTACAAGAACAAGATAAACAACATGGAAAGCAAGAAACTTCCTAAGGTTGCTTTGAAATCCAGTAAAAACCACCTGCGACTCAAGTAGGGTTGTCATAAAGATGTCGAGTCTTGACTAAATCATTTGGGTATCAAGGAAGAGGTCACTCAATAGAATAAAAATATTATTACATCTAAATTTAAGGAGAAACCATTTTGTGATAAAGAATTAGAGAATAAGAGAAAACTAAGATACTACAAGGAGGTGATCAACCCTAATCTAGAAGATCAAAAGTATCTCTCTATTTTAAGTAGTGTAAAGAAGAAAATCAACATTGCTTAAATAAGAACAAGCTCTCATGAGCTCCATAGTGAAACATGACATTGGACAATTCATAAAACATTGTGGGTTGAAAGAATTTGTCATCTTTGTGACACTGAGAGGGTTGAAGATGAAAAACACTTTTTCTTATTATGTCCTCACTTCACAATCCTTGACTTATCGATGGTTGGACCAACCTCCCCAAAAGGAAGGGCGTGGATCATTCAATCGTAGTGGTAATCACTCCACCCCACTTGTTCACGATCAAATGACTAACATGTGGCATAGAGTTCCTAAAGTCGATCTCAACAAATTTAATGGGTCTGAACCCACATGATGGGTCACTCAATTGAAACATTACTTTTCCCTGCATAGTGGAAATGGTAGCAATGGCATAAGAAATCCCACAAGGATTATGTTGCTTAGACACAATTTGTCTTAGACTTATATTCACACTTTGAAGCAAGCACTCGTTATTTGGGATGACTGAACAAGATTAAACAATTTGGCATAGTTGAAGATTTCATATTCTCTTTTGAGAAATTGGTCATCTGCATCGAAAGCATGTCCGATACATTTTTCAATAAATGATTTATTAATGGTCTGAAAGAAGAGATACATGCACAAGTCTCAATGGCTCATCCTACTACTCGGTTGGAAGCCTCTCAAAGATATCAGGAATCCCAAAAGGTGGTGAATACTCAAATAAAAAATACCCCATTTATTCCCTGTCCTCATCTAACTATCTCCTCCCCCCCTACCAATCCCTCTCTGTCCTCTCCACTTCTCAAGATCCACAAAGTTAACTCGAGTGAAAAATTGTGGAAATCCAACTTAAAGGTCTTTGCTACAACTATTATGAGAATATATTCCCCTAGACATAAATGTAATGAGCAAAAAATCTTTATGACCACTTTGAAGGACATTTCTATTGTTTAGGTTGAAGTTGTACCCCTGAAGATCCTTCATTCATCTATTGAAGACATTCCCTCACCCAATCTACAAGATGTTGAACCACAGATCTCCCTGCATGCCTTGACTAGTATTTTTGCTCCCCAAACCCTCAAATTTATTGGCTATACCAAACCTCAAAAATTCATTGTCTTAATTGAAAATGGTAGCGCCCATAACTTCCTTCATCGACTTGTATCCCAAGAAACACATTGCTACATCCACGTTGTGAACAACTTCCAAATAATGATTGCTAATTGAGGTTCTATGAAATGTGGTTGTTGTTGTGAGAATTTGAGGCTTCAAATGGGTGATTATTCACTTAAAAACCACATGTTTACTATTAGAATGGGTGGTTGTGACAATGTCTTGGGTGTTGAATGGTTATGGACATTAGTTCCCATCACCATGGATTTTTTTTAGTTATACATGACTTTGTAACAGGAGGGGCATAACTACTCTTTCATAACATTTACAACCAACTCTCTGGAGATCATTAAATCCCACTGTATGGAAAAGCTTCTTAAAAATGGGTATTTAGGCATTATGGATCAATTCCATGTCATTCAAGCTTTTAAGCATTTAGGCATTGTGGCTTAATTCCATGCCATTCTTTCCTTTGAAACACCTTCTCAATCCATTCATTTTGACATGCAATTAGTCTTGGCCAAACAATAATATGTTTTTGAACCTCCCCAAGGACTACCACCTTCCTTAGGTGAGCACAATCATTTTATTATGCTCATACCAAGTACCTTCCCACCCAATGTACACCCATATTGCCATCCATTTTCCCAAAAGAATGAAATAGAACAAATAGTTTATGAGTTGTTATCCATTAGTGTTAGCCGCCCTAGTATTAGCCCTTAATTCACTAGTTGTCATGGTCCTAAAAAAAGTAGGCACTTCACACATGTGTCCCAACTTTCAAGCTCTGAATAAACTGATAGTTAAGGATAAGTTTCCCATTCCAATCATTTATAGTCTTTTGGATGAGCTAAAGGGTGCTCAATTCTTCACCAAACTCAATCCTTTCTCATGCTATCAACAAATTTTGCATGAACGAGGTGGATATTCATAAAACTGATTTTTGCACTCTTGAAGGTCTCTACGAATTCTTAGTGATGCCCTTTGTCGTTTTCAATGCACCTTACACTTTTTAGAGACTCATGAACAAAATATTTAAACCTTTTCTATGTCATTTTGTCCTTGTCTTTTTTTATGACATCTTGATCTACAATAAAACCTGGAAAGCCCATGTCAACCATGTGGATCAGGTCATACAACTACTTGTTGATCATCACATCTTTCTTTAGACATCCATGTGTGACTTTGGTTTCTTTGAAGTGGAATATTTGGGGCATATTTTTATTCATGATGATGTGCATGTGGATCCAAAGAAAATTGAAGTGATGAAGGATTGACATCACCCAAAATTTTAAGAGGTTTTAAGAGGTTTTCTCTAGTCTCGTTGGTTATTATAGAAAGTTCGTAAGGAACTATGGTAAGATTGCATCTCCCCTCACAAACTTTATAAAAAAAATGATTTCAATTGGGTTGATGCCACATAACGAGCCTTCCATGACTTGGAGAAAGCTAGGTGTACAACCCTAGTACTTTCTCTCCTTGATTTCATTAATACATTTGTCTTGGAATGTGATGCCTTAGGTAAAGGAATTAGAGAAATACTCATGAAAGAGGTACAATCATTGGCTTTTACCAACAAATAACTATGTGAGAGGCACTTGGGAAAAAAAACTTATGAAAATGATATTATGGTTATTGTACATTGTGATATTTGGCATCCATAGCTACTCATAAAATTTTCCATATTAAAACCAATCATCATAGTCTGAAATACTTCTTGGAGCGAAGGATTTCTTCCCCCGAGCAACAAAAATGGGTCACCAAAATGTTGGGGATATGACTGTGAGATAATTTATAAGAAGGGAAAGGAGAATGTGGTAGAAGATGCTCTTTCTTGGAAGTAGGAAGAGGAAGGGTCACTCTTTTCACACTCCTTCATAGTAGTAGATTAGTTGAATGAAATCCACAAAGAATGGTTAACAGATCCCAAGATCACCAATTTGATCCAACAACTTCAAATGGCACCCCATGCATATCAAGGATACACTTGGCAACATGAAGAAATTATCTTTAAAGGGCATATTTATTTGAACAAGAAATCATCATTTAAATCTCATGTTATTTGAACTACATTCCTCTCCTACAACAGGTCATTCAAGGTTTCATAAAATATATGAAGATCAAATATTCGTTTTTATGGGAAGGGACAAAGAAGGACATCCACACCATTGTGGCAGAGTGTGATATTTTCCAATGACACAAGGGAGAGATAGTGAAACCTCCATGCAAATTACAACCTTTACCTATTCCACCAGTTGTATGGATTGACATTTCTATGGAATTCATTGTGGGTTACCAAAATCTAGTAATAAATCTATAATCATGGTTTTGGTTGATCACCTTTCCAAATATGCTCATTTTTGTTCTCTACAACACCCCTTCAAGGCCTCTATGGTTTCTAAAGTATTCATGGATAATATATTTAAACTCCATTGTATGTTGTACTCGATTGTGACGATCTGTGACACCACCTTCGCTAGTAATTTCTGGAAAGATTTGTTTAAGCTATAGGACACTCAATTAAATATCAACACAACATACCACCCCCAAAGTAATGGTTAGACTGATGCTATAAATAAGTTTTTGGAAGTGTATTTGTGGTTCTTTAATTCAAAGAGACAATCCCAATGGGTCTAGTGGTTACCTCTAACAGTATGGTGGTATAATAAAACTTATCATGGTGCCACTCAAATGACCCCCTTTAAGTTTGTCTATGGCCAAAATACCCCATGACCATTGTCCTACTAACTATGAGTATCTAAGGTGTACAAAGTAGAAAAACCCTCATAGCTAGAGTCAACATTCTCTATACTCTCAAGGAAAATATATTCATGGCTCAAAACTGAATGATGCACCAAGCTCATCAGCATCGTTCCAAACACCATTTTGGTGAAGGGGATTAGGTGTTACTTTTTTTTGTAACTTTATAAGAAGACCTCACTCAAATACAACCACCACCAAAATAATGCTACCAAGTTTTACTACCGCTATAAGGTCCTCAAATGTATTGGGTTGGTGGCTTACAAATTGGAGCTTCCTAGCCATTCCAAAATTGTTCCAATCTTTCAAGTCTTCAGATTAAAGAAAGTGGTAGGATCTAATTGTTTTATTTTGATGCACAAACATATTCTCTCAAAATTAACCTTATTGAGTAGGCCTAAGGGGGTCTTGAAATTTACCAAAGGGAGTGGGTTCCCTTAACTCAAGTTTGTATGATTCTAGAAAGATAGGGTTTGTTTTCCTAATTACCATGTAAAACAATTAGTTGGGTAACATGATTTTTCTTAAGTAGTCTTAAGTATGGAGGATTCAATCCTATTGATCCTTGTATGTATGTAATCAAGAATAGAGAGTGGGTCAATATAATTGATAGAGAAATGATATTTTTGTAATTAGTTACAAGATTCTATTATTTGTTATGGTCTAGAAGCGTCGACTTCCCTGTGATTAAATATGTAAGCATGTGGACATGAGGAGACATGAGGCTAGGGACAAGGAAGTGCCCAAACTGTGTAATTAGGCTAGCGTAGAGGTAGAGGATAGAGAGGTAGAAGATTTATGGGTTTGATATTGTGTACAGATCCTTTTAATAAATAATGCATTTCTTAACTGTGTGTGAATGATTCTCTGTATAGATGTGATTTTAACTCAAATCGATCTTTGAGTAAGATCGCCTCTCAATATTCTGTGTTAATGTGTTCATGACTGAGCAAGCCTTCAAATAACGAGATAGGTTGAAAGTGAATCAGATAGAAAAGTAGGAACAAAGTTCCTATGAACTTCATTGAGAAGCATAAATGTGAAGAAGCTGACAAAGGACGAGTTGGTTCTAGTTGAAGAAAGATCAAGAATGCAGAATTGAAGTTCCTATGAGGTTTGTCATGATTTGAAGTGCAACGAAATTGTGGATATGGTCATGTGGAGAATATTTGACCGTTGATCATCGTAAGAGATGAACGACTGAAAATCATTGTAATAAAAAAGGTCTAAAATCCATCAAAAGGGTCAGTCTCGAAAGTATTCCTGATGCCCGGTTGGACAAATATTTTGGTGCTCGGTTGAAGGAGTGAACCCTGTGGCCGGTTAATTGGATCAGACTAAAATTCTAAGAGGTGTTTTATTTGTACCTCAATGCATGGTTGTCCGGTGGTTCCGGTGGCCCTGGTGACCGGATAAGCGAATAATGGTGGTGACTTGTATTAACCACAATGGTTCCAATGGTCCAGTTAATAGTAGTGTTAAACAACAGAAAATTCAAAACATAATTGTTAAGTGATGGAGATTTGAGTCGGTTAAGTGAAGGGTTTAAACAAAATACCCATGAGAGTTGAGGCCGATCTGGTTGCATATAGTTCTAAGAAGGTTTGAAGGGAGATTCGATGGTCCTACCTCCATCAATTGGTATTACAGTCAGGAAATGCAAGTCTACATTCGTAGGTTTCCATCAAGTGGTATGAGGGTGCAGGATGCTTTGAAAAAGAGATTGTAAAAGTTTTAGTTGAAAATTTGATTATTGTATTGTACAGTGTGAAGAATATTGTTGTTGGTTGCAGATGGTCCATATTTTCGAAGAAATTTGCATATTTTTGTGTTTGTAGGTGTTGTTGAGATGATGAAGATATTGCAAAAATTGTGAGAGATAAGAATACAAATAAATAGAGATATTGCAAAATTGTTGAAGAATGTATGATTTGTACTATTCAGAAGATTGAAGGGAAAGAGTTGGTGGCTAGAAGAATCCCTCAAGCTATAAAATCTTGAATAGTGGAGAGTTAGGAGTAGATAAATATCAGAGAGAAGGTCCAAAGTAAACATGGACCAAAGATACCAACAAACCAGGTTCAAGAGAGAAACTTGGTGAGGTATTTTGTAGTAGGGTGCAAAATACATGTTACTGCAAAGGCTATTTGTAGGTCACCGTTGAGCATGGAGAAGCTCACAAGGGAGGAAATGAATATGAATAGAGACAACCAAATGAAAGGTTCAGAGAAAATAATCCACAACAAGATAAGAAAAAGTGCCAGAGAAATTGGAAAAGGAAAGATGTGTGATGATGAACTTGATAGAGAAATAACTGAGTTGAAGGAAAAGCTCAGTATGATGATGATGATATTGCTACGAGAACAGATGGAAAGAAACTAGATATGTGGATGGAAGTTGGAGAATGGGGTCAAGTGGCCTATTGTGCGATTGTTTGCAAGAAAGTCAAGGCGCATGTTAAGTGCTTGGATCAAAACATAGGAGAAACTCGGGGAAGCTTAGCGTAGTAGAAAGTCACGGGAAGTAGGACAAGCATTTCACATTTGTGAACCAGAGCAGAGAGAAATTCTTCGAGAATATGAGTTTAGAATGAACACCTCATGAGGTGCTTGGACAATGTAGTCCAACACAAAGAAGAGATGCCAATGTTAGAGGCAATCCAAGAGACAAAAGAGTCTCATGGTTTTGAAACTAAGAATTTGTGAGTGTATGCAGGTTGTTTAGGTCATGAAGCTGGACAATCATTATAAGTTGTCATAAAGGAAGAGGAAAATGCAAATTTGTCTCAAAGAGACACAAGAAAGGAGATTCCAGCAGATGGAATGAAAGGAAACAACCTTGTGATAGAGAAATATAACACAAATACTAAAGACAAGAGACAACACTTATATGTAGTGCCAACATAATATGATGAATAACTAAAGTTTCTGGAAGAATGGATAGTGAAGCCCAAGGTTTGTGAGGATTATATAGAGGTTGCAGAAGAACCAAGTGTTCAAAAGGAGACCTATCTGAAGGAAACAACAATTTATGCATATGTGAAGGACAAGGAGGAGGATCAACAATTTATTACATGGTGGATTGATGAACATAATGGAAAGAAAATTATTTTCTAGAATGTGTTTGTGTTTTGTACAGATGTAGATGGAGATGAAAGCAAGAATTCCTCCACAAAGAAACAAGAGGAATGGAGAAGGTAGCTAGGTGCCTCAAATATTTTGGAAGAAGGAGGAAGAGTTCTTATAACTCTCCCATATCAAGGCATTACTGAGATGATTCTACGAGAAAAGAAAGCTAGTGTGCAAGAGTAAAACTGTGTTTGGAAAGAAGATAAGTATACTCAAGGAGTTGAGGACAACAAAAGATATATTGCAGAAATTTGGAGCAAAGAATCTAAGAAAGAAGAGATGGAAACAACCATACAAATTTTATATGAAGAAATTAAGCAACAAATTCAGAGAAACAATAGAATGTACCAGCAAAGGATTGATGAAGACTCCCAAGTGGAGAAGGAAAACAATGGTGAAGAAAACCAACAACCAAATTCATTTGGATAAAGATGATTGTGAAGACAATATAGATGGACAACAACAAAGTAAAGTCTTGGATCCTGGAAGAGTGAAGACAATAATGAAATAACATGACAACAAAGCAAGTGGACAACAATAACATAAGGTATGGGATCCAGGTGGACTCATTAAATAGAAGACCATGGCTAGGAGGCCATGGAACTTTTTGTACCCTAGAAATTTGATGCATGAGCATATTCTCTCAAAATTAACCTTATTGAGAAGGCGTAAGGGGGTCCTGAAATTTACCAAAGGGAGTGAGATGCCTTAACTCAATTATGTGTGATTTTAGAAGGATAGATTTTTTTTCCTAATTACCATGTAAATAAATTAGTTGGGTAATGTGTATTTTCTTAAGTATGAAGGATTCGATCCTATTGATCCTCATCTGTAGGTAATCAAGATTAGAGAACATATCAAGATAGTTGATAGAAAAATGCTATTGTTGTAATTAGTTACAGGATTATATTTATTTTTTATGTCTGGAAGCGTCGAATTCCATGTGTATAAATCTGTAAGCCTATGGGCATGAGGAGATAGGGGGCCAAGGTCAACGAAGCACCCAAATTGTGTAATCAGGATAATGTAGAGGTAGAATATTTCTGGCTTTGAAATCTTGTACATAGCTTGTTAGTGAAAGAATGCATTTCCAAACTGTGTGTGTGAATGCTTCTCTGTATAGATGTGATTTGATCTCAAATCGATC
>JZKD02S0637323.1:83510-94482 GCA_000966675.3 Picea glauca
TCCAACTAGCACATTGTTTTAATTTAAATAATTTATTTGCCATATGATTAATAAGAACCAACGGTGGAGCAGGTGGTTAGCCCAGTCCTGCCAGTCCGTAGCTTGGAGGAGGTTGGGGGTTTGACTCCAGTGGAGACCCCATATTTTGCACAAACCAACGAGCCAACCAATGGGTGCCATGTGGCAGACCATGACTGGGCCACGCAACACCTTCCCATTAGCCAAATATGATGCCACTTGTCAACACAGGATTGGACCACCTGTCCGCCGAGTTGTCAGCATGCCACTGTGTTTTCCACGTCAGCTTGTGCCACGTGTCACCCTTATAGTGGTGACACATGTCACCCTCTGACTGGTCCAATCCCTGTCGTACGCCACATCACCTACCACATGTCATCACCAGGAGCTGCCACATCAGCTGTACAGCCTGTACAGTCAGCCTACCATGTGGCACTGTACAGACTGTACAATCACCCATTTGTTTTTGCTTGTTTGGGTTTTCGAACATAATGCGATATCTTTCGCATACGAAGTCCGTTTGACGAAGTAAATATATGGCCAGAATCAGGAAGACAAGACTGACGCAATGGCGTTGGTTTCGTCGAATTCAGGCTCCTGAATCCGATTCTGGATCAATGCAAGAGTTGATAGCTCGAAGACTTAGTACTAAATCAAAACAGAGTATTAAAAATGCAACCCATACCTGCAGAGAATACAATAAGTGAACAACCAATTAAAAGTGTGAGTTTAAGCAACGAGGATCAAGGTCCTGGTCTTGACAAAAAAACCCTCACTAATGGTAAAATTGATTGTGACATAATACATAGAGAACTTTGGTATACAATTACTCTACAGGAAGCCTTATGCTAAATATGTAGGGTCACTGTAATAGGGTTCTAACCATAGGAGTTGCAATGATAGGTATGCCGTGAGCGACTCCACCAAAATACAAGTCTAAACATTAAAGAGGTGGCTGAGGATAACTATTGTTGACCAAACCCTAACAAAATCTTATGGGGCTATCCCTGAATCTAGAATTTGAACCGGTGTAAAATGGCTTACCAGTTTAAAGAAACCCATTAGTAATGGGTAGTTACCCTCATGAGAGAGGTAAAGTCGTAAACCGCCACGAGTTAGTAATTACGTATTGTATCCAGATCATGGGTAAAAATACTGCATAGAGTTGAGTTTAGCGAAAGGAAGGTCCCCAACTAGCAAACCGTAAAGAAGCTATTATAGAGACGGACTTAAAATCAACCGACCTTCCATATTTTTTACAGTTAATTCAAGCATTAGAGTTTTGAGAACTTACCCAGTAATGGAGGAAACCAGACAGATGTGTAACATTGTTCTTTCCTTACACAGGGCAGGAACCCCCTCATCGTCGGTAGTTATATGCAGAGTGGTGTTGCAGAGGCTAATGCAGCCATTTTTTTTTACGAAAATGCATAAGAGCTAAAGGAGAAATGGAGCATTAGTTACCCAAGTGCCCTCGTATCGCAAGTAATGGAGAATGAATGCCTTGGGTCCTTGGGCCATGTGACTGTGGTCACCTGGCGTATCCGTTTTGGTCACAATGACCTAGGACCAGCACCATGCAGGAAACCTCATAACTCCCAACCAGAGAATTCAATGTATTTATGGACAAGTATTAATTGTGCATTGAACCAAGCCCACTAACACTGTTAGTGCTAATCCTTATCATGAAATCGAATGGATTCCATGATGGAAAATAAGCTTTAGGGTGGTGACTTGTCATGCCAGGTAGGTTTCTAACCCCAACGTTAATATCCTTATTCGGGTGACCCTGTGGTTGTTCAACTGGTGTGTGTAAATCTCGCTAACTACTGTGTTGAAAACCTTACCAATAAAAATGATGAGAACGTCCACTACTGTGACAGTTAGAATAGACGTTCAGTTAGGGTATGGTCGTTGCAAGGAGTCCGTATGTGACCAAGGGTAAACCCTTCAGGTAAGACACACAACAATGCATTCTTATAAACTCAACAAAAATATGCGTTGCCTTGGACAACTTTACACATAAAAACTTTATGGTAATGGGTTTTGTATCTAGTATCAATGATTTAATAGTTCTTGATATATAGAATTATAAGGGGTTATAATAAAGAGAAGAAGATGGTTGTATGGGATTGTCGTAATGAAGTTTGAAGTACCCCTTTCTTTTATGAGGAAGAGAGTACCAAGACTTGTTTGGAAGTGGAACTTTAGTGAAATGCTTGGTGGATCCCTTAATAAAAGTAAGAACTATGTAGGTTAGAGTTACTATAGACCTTATGGACATGACTAGTTCACAGTGTTATGAAGAGGCCACACTTTAACTTGTTATGGCAAATGCTAACACATGTTTTGAGTAATAATAATAAGCACGAGTTCATGGAAAGGGTAATCACCGTATTTCATTCACTGATAATATAAATAAGTACACGTCGTATTCAGACAGTAATATCTTAGTTTTAAACAGATCAAGTATAACGGAGTAAAAGAGTAATGCATCTAGAAAAAAAAATTAGTTGGAAATTTGGGGTACATTACATATGGTATCAGAGCAAAGGTTACAACACTTGGACCTTATATAGGGCCAAAAATTATGTTTAGTACATACTTTTTTGTTTAATGAAAAACTAACAAAAGCGCTAACTGTTACAAACAAAAAAAAATTATTTATGTTGTGATAATGGCAACACAGAATGAAGGGGAGATCAGACTTTAGGAGAATCCTGAGTAAGGACCTACTAAAGAACCTATGCAGAATAGTGAAGGAAGTTCAACTACCCAGGTTCTGGAAATAATGAGGAACCTTATTGTGGAACTGCAAGTTTTCAAGGCAGATAATGAGAAACTGAAAAAGACAGATGAAGACCAACAGGAAATAAATGAAGTATTGTTGCGTAGCATTGTAACAAAGAAGATCCCAAAATACAGTGACAAGGAAGAAGAGGTCAGCAAAAGAGCCTCCAAAAATTCTGGTCCTGAAGCAGAAAAAGAGGACAGCTCTTCCAAAGGCACACCATCAACAAAAGATAAAACAACCACAGGACGCAAGAGGAAACAGGTGGACCACCTGGAGGAAGAATTTAAGAAAATCAAATCGTCCACATTTGACGAGGAATCCATGACAAGGGAGGAGGCTGAAGCATGGTTACTAGACATAAAAAAGTATTTCCAAATCTACAATTATTCAGCAACATGAAGGTCAGAATGGCCATTTATAACCTGAAAGGAAAGGCAAGTATATGGTGGCAGGACCTGAAGCTGGCCAAGGTCTTAAAGGAAAAATAGATGGAATGGTCGGATTTCAAGAAATACTTTAAAAAATAGTATTTATCAGAAAGTTACTATGAACAAAAGACCAAAGAGTTTTATGACCTATGACTCGGTCAAATGACTATGGATGACATGATAAACAAATTCTTGGAATTATTAAGGTTCATACCTTATATCCGGAAAGAAAAAGTAAAAAATCCAACAGTTCCTAAGCTGCTTACCACAGTCTTATAAGGACAAAATCGAGTTCGACAACCCAAAAACCTTAAGCGAAGTTTTTAGAAAGGCCCGAATGTGTTACAATCAATACAAACAACAGTCTGAACTTCCCAAGGCTTGGAAATACAAGAAACATGACATAATGAACCAGCGGAAGAAGTGTTATCAACCAACGCCTTTCCATAATGCAGCAAAGAATTTCCCAAGGAAATATTTCCACTCCAATAAACAGAATACCCAAGGCGGTGGTAGACTAGTTAATCTGGGAACCAAGAAGTTTGGGGACAACCCCAGAGAACTGTTAAAATGTTGAGAATGTGGAGAACCTCACTTAAGGAAGAACTATCCATGTTTAAATTATGCAACAAGGAACACGGTTCACAACCTGGAAGAGGCCTCTACAGTGGGAGATGTGGGCAGAATCTTACACAGAATCAACGCAGTTGTGGATGGCCAACAATATGATCACCAGTCCACTGTAGTGGAAGTTGAAGGTAAAGTTAATAATAATTATATTTCTATTTTGATTGATCCGAGAGCTACTTTAAGTTATGTTTCTCCTGGTGTAGTGGATACAAACAAGCTTAAGAAAGTAAAGCTTACAAAATCTTAGCTAGTACAACTAGCAATAGGAACAAAAAGAAAAGTAACAGATTTCATTTATGATTGTGAACTCAGTTTAGGTGGTCAAAACACAAAGCTAAATCTGAATATTCTACCTTTAGGGTCTTACGATATAATTATTGGAATGGATTGGTTAGAGAAGTATAAAGCAATTTTGGATTGTTATGAAAAAACACTTATGTACAGAGATGAAAACAACATTGTTGGGACAATACAAGGCATACGAAAATCAGTCTCAGTTAGGCAGATTTCAACAATGCAGTTTAAGAAGTGAATGAGTAAAGGTTGTCAGATTTATGCTATCCAAGTGACAAATCTGTTGGAAAAAAGAAAATAAACCTAGCCTGGAAGATTTTGTCGTCTTACATGAATTTAGAGATTTGTTTGTAGACAAAATACCTGAACTGCCCTCAAGAAGAGAGATAGACTTCTCTTTCGATCTGCTACCTGGATCAGCCCCTATATCTAAGGCACCCTACAGAATGAGTTTACCCGAATTAACAGAGTTAAAAATTCAAATACAAGAACTGTTGGACAAGGAATACATCATACTAAGTGTCTCATCGTGGGGAGCACCAGTCCTTTTTGTTAAAAAGAAAGACAAAACTCTGAGATTATGCATTGATTACATACAGTTAAACAAAATGACTGTTAAGAACAAATATCCCCTACCTAGAATCAATGATCTGTTCGACCAAGTGGGAGGGGCAAAGATTTTTTCTAAGTTGGATTTAAGATCTGGTTATCACCAGGTTAGAATAAAGGATGAAGATGTAAGTGAAAAAACGTTCAGGACGAGATATGGACATTATGAATTTGTTGATATACCGTTTGGTCTCACTAATGCACCAACAACATTTATGTGTTCAATGAATATCATTTTCAGTCAGTATTTGGATAAGTTTGTTTTTGTATTTATTGACGATATCCTAGTGTATTAGAAAACAAAAGAAGAACACGAAGAAAATCTAAGGATAGTATTGCAAACTTTAAGAAAACACAAACTGTATGCACAATTTGACAAATGTGACTTTTACCAAAATAAAATACAGTACCTAGGACATGTAATATCTGAAAACCTCATGAGAAGGAACAAAAGCAGTTGCTAAGCAACTATGTCCTTCACTCCAACATGATCGTGCAGGAAGTGGAACTTCTACTCAGTAAATGTCTTGGTGAAGATATTTGCAGTATGTTCGGTGGATGGATAATACTACAAATCGATGATCCTGTCATGTACTAGCTTTCTGATGTAGTGCATATGGATCTCAATGTGTTTGGTCCACTGTTGCAACATAGGGTCTTTGCAAAACTTGAGAGTACTCTGATTGTCACACCAAATGACAGTCGAATGATGAAACTGGATGCCAAGATTAGTGAGGAAGTTTTGAAGCCAAAGTGCCTGAATAATGATGTTGATCGCTCCTTTGTACTCGGCCTCTACTGACAATAGAGCAATAGTTGCTTGCTTTTTTCTCGACCAACAGATGGGACCAAAACCCAAATTAAGCACACACCTAGATGTGTACTTGCAATCTGTGTTATCACCAGCCCAATTAAAATCGATGAATCGATCTATGTTATAGTTGTTGCATGTATTTGAAGTTCATATGGTCGAATCTCTCATGCCATAATCTACTAGTATCATCAACATGTGTCAATAGTAAAGCATAATCAGATTTAGCAATGAATTACTGAAAGTATACAAACGAGATTGGTGGTTTACCTCACCAACAACAATCATAGAGTTATCGTGAATATCAAATATGGTTATGGAATCAGGTGTGAACTCCACCCTTTTTCATGTACCAGAATGTGTTATTTTATAAGTGGAGAATGGATTCACAAAGTGTTTTGGAACATGCAAGACGTTCTAAAAACTTTCGTGTGGGAGTTCTACTCTCCCTTGGCCAATGACCTCAACTGGGGTATCATCTCCCATGAGGATGGGAGGACTCGTGCATGCATAAATAGAAGATAAAACATTCTATGTTGCTGCCATATGGTGGGATGCACCTAAATCTAAGATCCATGCATCAGGAGAAGAGTTAATGGCAATTAGTACATGAGAGTTACCTCATTTGGCTTGATCTTTCAGTTTCTTCTTGGCAACTTTGGGAATGTGATCCCTAAGGTTAGTTTTCTAAAGAATTTGTGCCATCTTATCAATCTGCTTCTTCATGCATGAGGACTCAGGATGATAACCACGGTTCTAGTAACCACATTTGATCTTCCCTTTCTTTCCTTTCCCACCTTTGGAGCTTGAGGAATCATCGAAGGGTTTGGAGTACCCTTCCTTCTTTGGCTCTGCATGCGCCTTTCTCTTGCCTTCTTGCTTGGACTTTGAATTGGAAGTTTTGTTGCTTTCATGCATAGCAAGTGCATGCGCATTGGGTCCCTTGATTATCCCCATTTTGATGAGCTTATATTGCTCAAGCATGAGGGCTTCAATAAACTGATCCAATGTCGGCATTTTCCAGGCCGCTCCTAAAGTGAATCTGTTTGTATGAAACGATGAGACAAAAACAACATAATCAAGACCAAGTTTTGTTAAGATAGAAAGGATTATCTGATTGTGTTGAGTGGATTTGTTTATTCCACATCCCTTTAGATGAAGGAGGAGGGACTTGAACTTCGCAAAGAAGTCTTGGATGTTGTTGAAATTCCTCAGATCTAAGGAATTTAGCTCGACCTCGAGCATATAGCCTCTCATTTCAACCTGTTTTCCAAAGAGATCCTCCAACTTTGTTCAAATCTCATCTCGTGTGGTACAAGCTTTAGTGTGAAACAAAAGCTCGGGGGACATAGACACACATAAGAGGTTGTAAGCCTCATCCATGTTGTTGAAACACCTGTTCTTCTCGATAGCAGAGGTTGGCTCAATCTTTGTAGCCATGGTAATCTGGTACAAGCCTCTACATCTGAGTTGATGCATATTTTTTAGCTTCCACTCGAAGTAGTTATGAGGTGTGAGAAGTATTGCCGATGAACAATCCATCTTTTTTTACTACATCTCCATATGAGACCTGCAAATAAGATACCTGCGCGCCTTACTCCTAGCAACCTATGGGCTTTGATACCATGTAGAATTGTGGTTAAACCTGCACAGAGAATCTAGCTAAGAGAAATCCGTACAAAGCTTGTGAATTGAGAGAAGGAGAGAAGAGATGAGATAAAAAAATCAATAGAATTGTATTCACTAATGAAAAAAATGGTAAAATACACATAATATACTCTACATGAGCAAACTAACTCACCATAATAGTGATCTAGAGAGATCTAGACACTCACAGACTGTCTCTAGAGCGAACTGCCACCTAGTCCTAGTTAACTTGCCATGCAATCATCAATTAACTGACTAATCACTAGTGGAGTGAGTGGAGAATCATGCATGCACATGTGTGGCACCTTCTTGGTGAGGATTTAAAGGTAAGTGTTCCCTCATGGTGATGATATTGAGGTATGCATGCAACACTTGGTGATAATACCGAGGTTTCCATGCAAGAATCCACTTCACTAGTCTAAATGAGGTGTAACTGACTCAAGACTAAAGAGGATGTGGCACCCTCATCTAGGGGAGAATATCTCTAACCAAGTGTGCGTTCAACATAGACTAGTTAACCTAGGAAAATAAATACTAGGTGAGTGTGTAATACCTCCAACATAGTTCATACACAAGATAATAATAATAATAATAATGAAAGTATCACATTTTTTACTCGTTAAAATAAATAAATTTGACACCTACTTGAAAATTCTTAAGTTCAGCGATCAAACTTATTAACGAGAAACTATACAAATCTCACTTTTGGTCATATTAGAGGATAAAAGGGAGGAGAGAAAATTGTTTTATAGTAAAATGCGCTTATATCACTAATCCCAAGTGAAGTACATTATGGTTGTTTTTTTAGGCTCTCTTAGTTGTGTTTTAGGATTCTGTTAAAGTGACATATATATGGAGAGATCAATGCATCACACAATACAAAGCCATTTAGTCTCAAGGCCAAGGTCGCATACACGTGTAAATATAAACAAATAGCCACTAAGTACTATTATTGTTCAGTTTCTACATTCGATAAAGTGGAAAGCTTCTTGCGAGGCTTGGTACAAAGGTGAGGAATTCCTCTGCATGAACATAGGTCACATGTGGGTAGGCAATGTTATTCTATGTGAGCTTATGAAAGTGGGAATTTCTCCTCCGTGAAATCCTAACACTTGTGATGAGATGAAGGAATGTGGATGAGATTCGATGCATTTGACTGGCAATTTACACAATATCCAACTCCAATTGTTGATGCATGTGGTCTTCATTAAGTACACTACATAGGCTTAGGTTCTAGTCCCCAAGAAATGAGCCACCAAAGTCAAGATCATCTAGCCAAGTCATGTAAGGAAGAGAAATGAGGTGATGCACTAAATTATAAAAGCAACATGTAGGTGACAGTTTGTATAGGAGGTGTACTGTGTGCCTTTTTTTTTAACAAGAACAATTATTTTTGAATTATAAAAGGAGGGTTGTAGCAATGCTAAAATAACTGAATGTTGCAGAATTCCCACTAGAAACATAGAGAAGTTCAATAAAAACAAAAAAGAGGAATAGTCTTATATTTATGATTGTTGCTTCATCTACATACAAAATCTCAAGCCTCCATGAATAAATTTGAATATAGGAGCATAACAAAAAGACAAATTTTCCCTTCATATAACTTGCAGTAGTTGAGTTTTAGGACTGTGTCCACCTCTTCCTGAGGTTCCTCTCTCTTGTTGCATTCTGGTTGTTGTTCCACTATCTACTAAACTTTGTAACATGCATGCAAACCCATGGAAGGCGCCAAAGCTCGGGATTGAGTCCGTCCTATCTCCCCTTCTTGAATTTATTGGTTGAGTGAGAGAATTTGCTTTGAGTGGTGATTAACTTTCCTCAAAACTATGGCAAGCTCCTTATCCCTTTTCGTTTCATTTTCTTGCAATAATTTTTCCAATTGAGCATTATTTTCCCGAAGAGCTACCAACTCCTATTGTTGTATCTTCAATTTACCTTTAAGACTCTCCATTTCACAGTTGGAACAATGACATAATGGATGACTGTGATGCCACATGAGGCTCCTGGTGTTGGAGGTGATTGAGAGGCTGCGATGATTCGAGCGATGATGGAGTGAGGGAGAATACCAAATTTTCCATAAGATGAATCGACTGCACTAAGAGACTTTGTAATGGTTGGAAGCCAATTCACTGATGGTTGTTAAATGCTGGGTTGCAATGCTATATAACCATTCCAACACGGAGTTCATGTGTAATCACACAACTACGTTACAAGAGAGAATACTTGAGAGCGGGACTGGTCGCAAAGCCAGGCCAAAATTTCGTGTCCATAACTCCATTTGAGTGCACACACTACAATTCCAACCTTGACAATGCAGGGTGATGATAGACCCAGGTAAATTCCCATATGCGAGCATTAGAAAGGACGAAGGAGAGATAAAACAAAGCAAAAAGGAGATAAGGAACATGTGCCAAATGTTCCATGACATGCGTGGGATGGGAGAAGTGGAATCACGACTATGATCCAAGTGCATGTTTCTATTGATGATATGGTAGTGGTTCATGTCACACACCAACCCTTTTTCCTAATAAAAATCCTTAATAAATCACCCATAAGGCTATGGAAGGAAATGAGCGGACATAGTTCCATTGACCCTTAGGGAACATTGACCCATTTACCGAGCTTCTTTAGTAAGTGAATCAACTTCATCATTCTGTCGGTAGAAGATGTGGAAATAATCCATCGAGGAAAAGTTTATCTCCTATGCTCCAATTCTTTGATATATATGCTGGAGAGTTGGGTGGGATCTTTTACTAAGTTGTCTTAGACCCTTTAAAATCAATTTTGAATCTCCCATTACAATAATTCCCCGATTTGCGTATCCCCAAGTAAGAATGATCCCCATATACACGGCTAAAGCTTATGTATGGTTGTTTGAAGTGGACCAGAGACCCCAATCAAATTGAATGATTTGGTTTCCTTGAAGGTCATAAGCAACTATAACATACAATATATATATATATATATATATATATATATATATATATATATATATATAATATTAAGTGATAACAATCATAAATAATAATAATAATAATAATAACAAATAGTTATTAATTGTCTAAGTGACACATCCTTTCATGGATGGTCACCACATGTGCCTTTAGGTTCTCTATATATTTGACACTCTCATTGTACATCTATTCATCATATATTATATATCGTATCTCATTATTTTCTTGTCCAGTATGGGTTACAATTATTTATTCCATTTATGATGGATGTCTGTTGTAAGAACCAGATTGGTTCTTTACATTGGTATCAGAGCAATTATGATCCCAGCCTTTGGCTGCCAGATTTGTGGTCAAAATTTTGTTGCCCTTGGCACTGTCATTGTAGGCCTTTGGCCACTCAAATTTTCAAGTTTTTGGAACTTCGATCTTTGACCAAAACCTGGCCTTTGGCCATTCAAAGTTAAGAATTACTCCACTGCGAAAAAAATTAGAAGAAATACCAGGTCATATTGTTGCTTGAAGAAAAAAGAAAAAAGAAAAACCATAAAAAAGAAAAAAGAAAAAAAAAGAAGGTTTTCTTAAGGTGCATGTGAAGAAGTATACGTGCACACCAAGAAGTTTGAAGGAAACATTCGAGATTTGACATTAGTTAAGTTAATTGTCATTTAAAATTGAGAAAAAATAATTTAAAAGAAAAAGTTTCAAAGAAGAGGAAAAGTGAATATTTTATTTTACCTTTGGAGATTTACCATCCCATGGTTTTGGAAAACCATTGGCCCATGGTATT
>JZKD02S0637323.1:94492-113679 GCA_000966675.3 Picea glauca
CAAAAACCTAACCCTAGGAGATGAAGCACCAAAAGTCATGTGGGCCCCGTTTGGGTAAGTTAGTACATCAACTTCCCGGGGTCGTAACGTTTGCATACGATCTTCGTTTTAGGCGCATGATAGCCCATTGGAAAGGTATCGTTGAGGAGATTCATTTTGGAGGAAATATTGAAGGAACTTAAATATTGCTCCCCATTTTCCTAAAAAAAACATCATTTAGGGCCTCAAAACGGCTCCGGAAGTTTCAGGACCCGAAAAACTGCTAAAAGTAGTAAATTACCAAAATTGCCAGAAAATTGTTTTGAGCCAGTTGGAAAAGGTGGGTGGCCACCAATATCCACCTGGATCAATCCTCCCTCCTTAGGAAGCAACGGTCTCCATTGCGTTGAGTTCCCCCATCAAATGAGGAATTTTTTGTTGAATTTGGCCCCGGGTGAGCCACTTGCCTTGGTGCAGGAGTTGCCCTGCTTTTACGACTCGATAAAGCTGGATCCTTTGCTGTCAAATGCCCTTGATTTGTGTTTCCACAATCTGATCATTAGATGTCTGTTGTATCTAGTCAAAGTTGATCTCTGTTGGTGTCAGTTGTTTTGCTACTTCTGAGGTGTCCAATAATCGTGGGAAATAAGGGTGAAGGAGATCCATGTTGGACACTGGGTGTAGGCCAAGGAAAGGAGGAATGTTAAGCTCAAAAGAATTATCCCCCACGGCCTTGGTTATGGTGTACGACCCATAACAGAGTGGGCGAGGCTTCTAATGGGGTCCTATAAGGCGTTCTTTCTGCAAGTGCAACTAAACTTTATCACCCACCTAAAACTTATGCGGCACCTGATGTTGATCACGGCGCTGCTTGTACTTGTCATTAGACTTTTGTAGAATATCCTAAATCTGTTGGCAGATGTGCTAGATCCGCTCAATAAACCAGGTGGCTTTGTCATCTTCAGTTAGAGTAGGAGATGAGTCGGTCGAGGTGACCACAAGGGGAAGTACAACATCTATGGGACCCAATGGTTGGAATCTCAACCCCACCTGAAAGAGGCTATGGTCAGTTGAGCTATGCAGGGCTCGGTTGTAGCTATGTTGGACATTGGGAAGGCTCTCAGCCCATGTGCAAGGGTTCTTGTAATTATACATGCGAAGGATATGCACAATCATTCGATTTACGACCTCGGTTTGACCATCTGTCTGGGGGTGGAAGGTCGTGGATTTTGTGAGCTTGGTGTCCAATAGTGACCAAAGGCTCAAACAGAATGTGTTGAGAAATCGACTGTCATGATATGAGACAATGGTTTGTGGGATCCCAAAATGTACCCAGAATCATTCAAAGAAGAGCTTGGCAGTGGCCTCTGTTGTGATGCTCTTCTTGCAAGCAACCAAAATTGCCATCTTAGAAAAGTGATCAACAACCACAAAAACACAGTCATTTCCCCACTTGGTGGATGGGAGGCCCGACATGTAGTCCGTTCAGTTGGATTCTCATGGCCTGTCGGGAGTAGGAAGAGGGGTGTGGAGGCCTTGTTTCTTAGTGGTCAGTTTGGCAATAGCGTGGGCAGTACAGGACCTGATATACTCGTTGACCTCTTGCCAAAGTTTCGACCAGTAGAAATGTTTCTGTAGCATCGCCACTGTGTTTTCGATGCCAAAGTGTCCTACCACCTGATTGTAGTGGGCTTCCTAGATCAGCTTCGCTTTCTTTCTTGATGGAACATAGATATGGCCCAGACGATACAACAACTCATCTTGAAGATGGAAATTATCAACAACTGCATTTGCACCCAACATTTGGTAGGTGGTGGCGAAGTCTGGGTCTATCTCATAGAGTTGGGGCCATCCATAGGTCTCATGGCCGCAAGAGTCTAGCACCGTGGTGAGTGTCGCGATTGGCGGTCTGCTGAGGCAATCAACGACATGGTTGGTGCTTCCTTTTTTATACTTGATGTTGAGGTGGAATTGTTGCAAGTATGTGGACCACTTTTGATGGCGGTCATTCTGCAATTTTCCTTGTGTCTGCATGAATTGCAGTAGCTTATGATCAATGTGGATGATTGTCTCCTTCCCAAGAATGTAATGTGTCCACTGGCAACAGGCTTGCACAATTGAGTACATTTCTTTGTCGTAAGTAGGGTACTTACGGACAGCCTCTGATAGTGTCTCACTATGATAGTCCACGGGGTGGCCGTGCTAAGTGAGAACGACGCCCACAACATAGTCTAAAGCATCTGTCTCGATCTCAAAGGGTTGTTACAGGTCTGGTAGTGAAAATAATGGGGTTGAGCACATGCGTTGCTTCAAATCATCGAACGCTTGTTGTTGGGACCGACCCCACGTAAATTTCTCCTTACCAACACCCCTAGTTATTTGGCTAAGGGCCCATGCAATATGGGAGAATCCTAACACGAACCTGCGGTAGAAATTAGCAAAGCCCAATAAGCTTTGAATCTCATGAATGACTTGGATCTTGGTTGGATCCACATGTACACCATGCTGATCAATGATGCACCCCATGTAATGGACCCTGTCCATGTCGAAGGAGCATTTTTCCAAGTTGGCATATAACTTGTGCTGCTGCAAGATGTGTAGAACCTGTTGAATATGTTGCAAGTGTTCAGCCCAAGTCTTGTTGTAAATAAGAATGTCATCCAGATACACCACTACAAAAGTATTGGTGAATGGTCGCAGGATATCGTCCATCATCCTCATGAAAGTGGCTGGAGCATTTTTCAAACCAAAGGGCATGATCAACCATTCAAAAAGGCCTTCCTTTGACTTGAAGGCAGTCTTCAATACATCTGTGTGTTCTATCGGGACCTGGTGGTAGCCAGACTTCAGATCAATCTTACTGAAGTATTTTCCCCCCATGAGTTGATCAAGGAGGTTGTCGATTCGGGGAATCGGGTACTGGTTTCTAACTGTGATTTTATTCAGAGCCCGGTAATCAATGCAGAGTCTCCAAGTTCCATATTTCTATTGTACCAGCATGATTGGGCTTCCGCAAGGCGATGAGATGGGATGGATGTGCCCCTTCTGGAGCAGTTCTTAGATCTATCACTGTTGGCTGACGCGGAGATCGCTTCCTTGGCGGAGCCATCCAATGGTGTAGGGTTGTGGGTGCGACGTTGTCGGCAAGTCCAGCCACCCTACGACCTCTGCTGAGATGAGGTTCTTATGGTTATCTCTATCAACGATGAAGTGCAATGGGGTGCCTTTTACCCACATATGTGAATGGAAGAGGTGCTCTCCTTCTTCTGGCTCATCTGGTTCACCAGGTTGGAGCTTGGTGGTAGTAACGGTGGCACTGGGTTCCGTGTCAATGATCTGTCTTCCCCATTCTGGTTCTGACTCAGAGTCTGAACCCGCATCTGATTCAGAGGCTTTCACTTCGGCCACTAGCGACTGCTTTGAGTGGTAGTCAGTAGTGTTATGCCAAGGGCTCTTATGGAAGTCACACCACTTCCCAGTGTCTTTCTTTGTCTTTCTGGTGTCCTTCTTTGCTTGTGTCTTGGACTGGTCATCCTGATGTTGTCCATATTTTATTTTTCCTTTGTTTTGTGGGTTGGGGACGCCCTTTCTTGTCTTTTTTTGTGAGGGGTTCCCAGGCCCAAATTGTCGTGTCTTTTGTTTCAGCTTCTACTCGATTTTGACGACATATCGATAGGCCGCGCCTAAGGAGGAGATGTCTAGAATTTCCATTTTGGTATGGATGAATCTATGCAGAGCAGCGTGATACTTGAGCACCAGATGTCGCTCTGAATATTTGATACCCAACTTGGTGCGTAAGGTATGGAAGATATTTGTGAAATCTGGCACTGCTTGGTCTCTTTCTTGCCGCAGTGTGGTCCATTTGGTATACAAGTCGTCATAACTTCCGACGGGGCAATATTGTTCCTTAATAGCATCCCTGAAGGATTCCCAGATGGTCGGGACTGTAAATAATGAGGGTTCCTTTGTTTCCTTTTGCTCACAGAAATTTTCCCACCAATCTTTGACATGGGGAACGGCTTTGATGAGCGCAAAAGTAATCTTTTCTCTATTCGAAAAGTTAAGGACAGAAAAATACCCTTATAGTAGATTCAACCACTTGTCTACAACATCTACATCTATATGACCTTCAAATATAAGAATATCGAAGTTTATTTGTACCTTGAAAGGGGTTGTGCATAAACTCAAAGAAGATGTGTCGCCTGTTGGTAGTCGCCGAAGGATTTGCATGAAACTATCCATCATCTCGTTCCTCTGTTGTGTGAGGGAGTCCTTAAGCAACATTTTGAAAGGATCTCCTGTCCCGACATATTTATTTTCTCTTGCCATGAGAGGTCGTTTGGGCGTACGAGAGCTTTTGTCCTCAAGAGAAATAAGCTCGAGACCCAACTCTTTGTACTCCGATCTTGTTGGGGACATGCATTCAGACGACAACGAGAAGACCTCTCTGATACCACTGATTTGGATTTTATGAGAAGAACAAAATGACTATAGATTATTAACAAGTGCTTAACACAAAATAACAGAGATACAATAAAATTGGTTTTATATTCAATAAGGAAATAAGATGAAACTGTAAAATGCGGCGAAAAACAAGCTTGCTGGAATGGTGGCAGATTATCTCCGAGAAGAGATGCGACAACTGCACTCATTTGCAAGAAGATGATTACAATGAGGTTCTGAAGGCATTTTTACAATAAACAGGAATGTGAAAAACCCTAGACATCCAAAAACCTAACCCTAGGAGATGAAGCGCCAAAAGTCATGTGGGCCCCGTTTGGGTAAGTTAGTACATCAACTTCTCAGGGTCGTAACTTTTGCATACGATCTCTGTTTTAGGCGCATGATAGCTCGTTGGAAAAGTATCGTCGAGGAGATACATTTTGGGCTTCAATATTGCTCCTCGTTTTCCCAAAAAAACGTCGTTTAGGGCCTCAAAACAACTCCGGAAGTTTTAGACCCCGAAAAACTGCTAAAAATAGTAAATTACCAAAATTGTCAGAGAACTGTTTTGAGCCAGTTGGAAAAGGTGGGTGGCCACTGATATCCACCTGGATCACCCCAAGCATCTTGTAAGGTTGTTGATCCAGGTGGATATTGGTGGCCACCCACCTATTCCAACTGGCTCCTCGTGTCCGTTTTTTGTTCAACACATTCTTCTGTACTGCTTTGTAATTGTGGGTTCTACACTTCTGGGGTTGTCTTAAGCCCCACACATCCTCCAGGTGGATACGGGTGGCCTCTTGCCTAATCCAACTGGCTTATTTTGTATGCTTTTATTTTAGCACATCTTGATGTACTTCCAGGGCCGTTTTGGGGCCCTAAACGTTGTTTTTTTGGCTCGCCACAATTAAACTAAATATAGAGTCAAAGTTTGACAACATAATGTGTATCTATCTGAAAGACCTTTCCAACGAGCTATCACACGCCTAAAACGGAGGTCGTATGCAAAATTGACGACCCTTGGAAGTTGAGGTACAAAATTACACCAACTTACCCATAAGGCCCACATGACTTTTGGTGTTTCACCTTCTAGGGTTAGGTTTTTGCATGTCTAGGGTTTTTGCATTCATGAGTAATATCAAAAATGCCTTTAGAGCCTCATTGTAATCGATTTTGCTCAGACGAATGCGCGTAGAAGCCACATCTTTTATCAAAGATAACTACCACCATTCGAGCAAGTGTTTCAATTCTGCAGTTTTATAGTTTCAACCTATTTCATTATTTAATAGAAGATATCTCACTTGATATTTGTGTTATTCTTCATATCTCTATGTTTATTGTATTCAGTATGTTAATCAGTTCGTTCCGCTCCTAAATCCGGATCAGTTGGTCCCATCACCTCACATGGATATTGATCCCCATGCACCTCGAAAGGTTGATCTCATCACCTCACATGGCCCATAGCCCTAGGCATCTCAAAAAGTATGTTGACCCTAGGAATCTAAAAGCTACAATGACCCCAAGCATATTGAAAGGTATAATAACCATTGGTATGGCATTAGTTATTGAGTTTGTTCCTATCCTATATGATGTTGCTTATATAGATATATTTATTTTGTAGGTATGGACTCCCATAAGAAATTTTATTGAATAGACCCTCTAGGCCCATGGAGTGGCTCTGTTATTTAGATCACACTCCAATCCTAAAATCAAAGCATTAGTTATGATGCGTGTCATATCATTTCCACCTCATGTCCAAAATATAACTAACATAAAACCACATGCTATCAACCACGTGTCATCATAAGCAACATAACAACATCATTCCATGATAAATGCTTAGCATCTACTATGCCAAGAAGAATATACTTTATCCAACACAAGTTCATTATTATGTCATTATGTGCCTACATTATCATAGTCTATCTAAATATAACAATATATCCTACATGTATTATTCATCATGATATATGCATATAGTAATATACCAAAAAAAAAAAAAAAAACTCTTTGAAACATATCATACTAATGACTTTCCAAAACATCATGAAATACTCCCATTATGATAATCAACACATATGTTATAACATATGTGGAAACACAACAATTGATAATTCATATACATAAGGAAATGATAATACATATATCACATTTGAGTCCATAGTAAAAGACCATCCCAAAAATTCCAATCTAATATTAGGATCAATTCATGTTGGTTCAAATCTCATTAATGACTATAACAAAAGACGAGACACTACATATGTACCCTCTTTAGGAAACTTTGTCTCGAGTTTACATTTACTCAGAAGGTAAGAAATATCCCAACACATGACAACATACTCATCCTCCCGGGTAGCAAATTCCAAGGTATATTGCTTCTAGTGGGCCTTCACTTAGTCAAGCAAGTGGTTCTTGAGCTAACACACCCTCATGTCTAGTATACAAAGTGGTTTGGATCGTAGGGTTCCCTCCTTGGAAACCTTCAATTCCTCCAATTTTAACACATGTGAGGAATCGAGAACATAATTTCCAAGTAAATAAACATGAAATACATTATCCATCTTTCCTAGATGTAATAGTAAGTTAAGACAATACGCAATCCTTATGATCCTCTTAAGGATCTTGAATGGACCGAAAATATCTAGGTGACAACTTCATTCCTTTTCCAAATCTAAAGGATGTCTTAGTAGGTCTAACTTTAATGAATACTTTATTAGATGCTTTTAACCTTTGTTTATTCTTTTTACACATGTCGTTTTTCTAATGATGCCTAGCTTTCTTAAGCCTTTGTTTAATTATAACCCTTTTCTACTCCATTTCTTGGAGCATATCAGGTCCCAACATGGCCTAATCTTGTAACCAAACCCAATGCAAAGGAGCCTTATATGGTCTCCCATATAGAAATTCATATAAAGATGCACCATTGGAATTGTGACAACTATTTTTGCATTAAAACTCCATTAAGGAAATACATTTATTTCCATTGACTCTTTAAATCCATATTGTAGACTCTTAAAATGTCCTCCACTACTTGGTTAACTATCTTTGTCTAAACATAGTTAACTATCTTTGTCTAAATACATACAGAAACATATTTTATCAATGCCCAGCAAAAGGGTTCAAAAAGACCAACATGGCCTTTAAATCTACAAACTACCACCACAAAGACGAAGCACCAGGTGTACAGTCGACTCCTTCTGAATATTATAATCAGACAGAGTACGTCCATCTTCCAGGCGCTTACCAGCAAATATCAGCCTCTACTGGTAAGGCGGGATGCCCTCGATGTCCTGGATCTTAGCCTTCACATTGTCAACCGTGTCTGAGCTCTCCACTTCCAAGGTAATGGTTATCCCAGTAAGGTCTTTCACAAAGATCCGCGTTCCACCTCTCAGACGAAGCACGAGGTATAGGGTCGATTCCTTCTGAATGTTGTAATCGGCCAATGTCCTGCCATCCTCCAACTGCTTACCAGCAAAAATAAGCCTTTGCTGCTCTGGGAGTGGGCCTTCCTTGTCCTGGATCTTGGCCTTGATATTATCGATGCTGTCTGAGCTCTCAACTTCCAAAGTTATCATCTTACCAGTGAGGGTTTTGACAAAGATCTGCATGCCACCTCTCAAACGGAGTACAAGATGCAGGATAGATTCGTTCTGGATATTATAGTCGGCAAGGGTTTGGCCGTCTTCGAGCTGCTTTCCGGCAAAGACCAGAAGCTGCTGGTCGCGGTGAATCCCTTCTTTGTCCACGATCTTGGATTTTATAATTTCGATGGTGTCTGAGCTCTCAACTTCCAATGTTATCGTCTTGCCGCTGAGGGCTTTAACGAAGATCTGCATACCACCCCTCAAACGGAGGACGAGGTGCAGTGTGGATTCCTTYTTGATATCGTAATCGGCAAGGGTTCGGCMATCTTCAAGCTGTTTTCCAGCAAATATCAGACGCTGCTCGTCRGRGAGATGGSCTTCCTTGTCGTGGATCTTGGCCTTTACATTGTCAATGGTGTCGGATCTCTCAACCTCAAGAGTGATAGTCTTGCCGGTGAGGGTCTTAACAAAGATCTGCATCTTGAAAATGGAATAAAGCTAATGAARAAGCCTGCAAATCAACAATTACCATTGTAATACTGAAACCACAAAGTAACAGAAATAAAAGAGACACATGAAAGCAAAAGATCGAGAAAGCTATATATTTCACAGATCAAGATATCACATGAAAAATCATTATGATAAATTGAAAAATCACTACCATAAGTTGAAAAAACCCTTTCTAAAATTCACGAGCCCAGGAAGACCAAGAACACGAAGGAAAGCCCCAAAAAAAAACCCCTAAACAATGAACACAAAAGAAACCCAATTTTTTTTTATAGAAACCCCAGCAGATCTCAGACAAGGCTAAGAATATTACCGTACAAAAACCATGAAATGCCTAATTTATCAAAATTTTGGCGGATTACAAAATTTCTGCAAAAGCAACAGCAATTCATACTTCGCAGAAAATATATAGATCTCTCATAAGCCATATCTACCAAAAGAAAGGCCCAGATTATCGTATCCGTAATAAAAACAAGACAGAGCGCGGATATTACAGGTGATTCAACCTTCAAACCTGTCAAATTATATCCAGAAGCCGCCGTTAATATAGCAAAGGAAGGATCCCGTTGATGAATATTCTTACAGAGAAATAGAGAAGCTCGCTAACACACAACTGTCTAAATCAAAATAGAACGCGCGCGAAAATAGGAAGAATGCACTGTATTTATAAAAGTGGAGGATGTAGGAAACGGTGAGTTGTATTTAGAGAAGTGGAAGAATTAGTAAACGATGAGTTGTGTTTAGAGAGGTGGAAGAATTACTAAACTGTGGTTGTTTTTGTAGAAGTTGTATGGGAGAATTAGTAGACTGTAGATTGTTTTTATAGAATTTGCATGAAAAAATAGTAAAGGGCGGGTTGTATTTAGAGAAGTGGAAGAATTAGTAAACGATGAGTTGTATTTAGAGAGGTGGAAGAACTAGTAAAATGTGGGTTGTTTTTATAGAAGTTGTATGAAATAATTAGTAGATTGTGGATTGTTTTTATAGAATTTGTATGGAAAAAATAGTAAAGGGTGGGTTGTACTTAGAGAAATGGAAGAATTAGTAAACCATGAGTTGTATTTATAGAAAAGTGGAGGAATTAGGAAACAATGAGTTTATTTATAGAAGTGGAAGAATAGTAAAGATCGGTTGTAACTATATAAGTGAAAGTTTTTATAGAAGTTGCATGGAAGAATAGGTTATATTTATAGAAGTGAAACAATTAGTAAATGGTGAGTTGTATTTATAGAAGTGGAAGAATCAACAAACTGTGGGTTGTAATTATAGAAGTTGCATTCTCCTTACCTACTTAAGTATAGGGATCAAGAATTACCCTAAAATTACCAAATATTTGAAGTTTGGAAACCCTTTCTCAGTAGATAGTTTTAAGAGCACTTTTAAAACTAGAAGCTTAACATAGTTGTTGATGACCCCTCCCAAACCCGCCTTGAACTTAAATAAATGAGTGTTCACATAAATGATTTTGTTTGCCCCAAAGCAAGGAGGATTGCCTTGACTAGCTTCATCAAAATAGCCCCAAACCCTAGTCTTGTGTATAGGCTCATGAGAAATTTGGCTCTAACAAGTGACCTTTGGTATCAACTTATAAATCACAAAGATAGGTCTACATTAAGAGGCACATTAGAAAGAAGGAACATGCATATGTCCTCAAATATGATCACCACAAATATAGAGGTGAAATTTGAAGAGGTTTCTTGAGATAAATTATATATACCCCTCCCTTGAAGAGAAGCAATCAAGTTTTCAAGAAGCTTATAGGCTTGTCCACTTCCCACCCACAAATTAGCTTCTAACCTTACTATTTCACAATACCAAACTTCCAATCCAAACAATCTCCAACCAAAGGAAAGACTAGGATAACTGTCTTCCGAACTATAGACATGTTAATCCATTCTTCTACCATAGCAGATTCAATGTATTTTTGGGTGATAATTTGACTCCACATTCCCTTAATCAATATGAGCTTCCATAAGCACTTGGCTACCAAAGCCTTCCAAAGTGGACTGAACTAGCTCATGCATTCAAAGTGTTGTAAATGAGTATGCATGTGAGGGAAAATGATGCATGTACATCAACATGTATATATCCATAAATGATAACGAGATGTGTTTTTAATAGTATAATATGAGGGAAATGTGTTATTCCTTGTGTGTTCATCATGGAGGAGTTGACACTTGGAATTTAAAAAAATATTTATAACAAAACTAAATATGTTAGCCATAAATAAAAATATTTCAATATCAACTTTTTATATATAAAATAATTGAAAGTTATTAAATTCTTATAATTAAAATATTTCAATAATTTGTTGATCACTAAGAGGGAGATGATATATATCTATGTGAAAAGATTTGAGAAAAGTTACACTTCAAAGAATTTGATTGACAAATAACATTAATCTTGTTTATATCCATCTATAATAATGTTATTAATCACTCAAATAATGATTGTTCTAAAACATATAAATATCAATTTGAAAGAGGAAAGTCAAGTGTGTGAAATAATATCATGATAACCTAGGAAATGAAATAACGATATTCAAAGAGTGAAAGTAATAACAATGGTGAGGTATCATTTTCTTCAAAAATTTAAATTGTGCGCAATTACAATATTTTTCCAACATTAACACACATAACCTTAGGAAGAATATATTCATTATCAATAATTGCACCTTTAAATCGTGCACACTCTAAATTGGCACAACCATAATGTTTTCACTTATTTAATTTTGTTTAAATTTATAATAATTATTAAATGCAAAGTTTTGATATTCAAAAAATTGACACTCCAACATTGCCACAAAAAGTTGCACTATGTATATCATTCATAAAAAATAAAATAACAAAAATATTAAGTAGATTATGAAGTCATAATAAGTAATTATGAGACATGTATATGTATCCTACACATGATTATTTTTGTATCATGCCAACTCATCAGATAACATAGAGAGTGAAATCCTACATGGTATTGTATTTATGTCCATTTCCCTCTAATTTGAAAAATTAGACAATTTCAACCTTATGTTTAAATAGAGAGCATGGTTTTGTTATATGTTTACTTACTTGATGTTAAAAGTTTTTCGAAATATTGGAAAATCTGTTTATCTTTAATCCTTAGCCACTAAATAACAAGGGTTTGAAGTTGTTGGAGTACTTCACACATACCTAGGATTTATTTTTCCTAAGTCGTGCAAGCTGGCACAACCATAATGTTTTCACTTATTTAATTTTCTTTAAATTCATAATAATTATTAATTGCAAAGTTTTGATATTCAAAAAATTGACACTCCAACATTGCCACAAAAAGTTGCACTATGTATATCATCGATAAAAAATAAAATAACAAAAATATTAAGTAGATTATGAAGTCATAATAAGTAATTATGAGACATGTATATGTATCCTACACATCATTATTTTTGTATCATGCCAACTCATCAGATAACATAGAGAGTGAAATCCTACATGGTATTGTATTCATGTCCATTTCCCTTTGATTTGAAAAATTAGATATGATAATTGTTTCATGTATTGACATGTTTAATTTCAAACTTATGTTTAAATAGAGAGCATTGTTTTGTTATATGTTTACTTACTTGATGTTAAAAGTTTTTCGGAATATTGGAAAATGTGTTTATCTTTAATCCTTAACCACTAGATAACAAGGGCTTGAAGTTGTTGGAGTACTTCACACACACCTAGGATTTATTTTTCCTAAGGTTTTCCCTATGTTTATTAGTCATTATCGAGTCTCCTAAAGTTTAGGGATAATATTTTCTTCAGTTTTCACTTTAGTTTGATCAGTTGAGTGGAGTCTAGATGCTACATTGGGATTATCACCATGCAGCATTGGGATCATCACCAGCTAATGTGCATTGTCCTTTGGATCATCACCGTACTAGCGCATTACTCATGATTCCTTGATCTCCTCCCCACTTCACTTTGTTTCATTCAATTAACTGAAGACTGATAGACTATTTAAATCAAACTAGGTGGTAGTTCACTCCCGTAACTACCTGAGAGACTAGACTAGATGGCAGTTTACTCCCGTAACTGTTGGTGTCTGTCCAGATCACTCTAGACCACCACTATGGCGCATTAGTTACTCATGTATCCTATATCTATTGTAAATTATTCACTCTTTGAGTGTGGAATACAGTTAATGAGAATTCTTATATTCTTTCTCTCTTGCTTCTTCTTTCTCAATTTCTCTCTGTAAATGTGTGGTATTTTCTAGCTAAATTTATTATGTACAAGTTCAACACATTTACAAAAACAACTTCATTTAAATCATCAAATTCAAACAAAACCAAATTACATATATCTTAATAATAATAAAAAATTATTTTATGAAAATGATGAAAATAATCAAATTATTTACAAGCAACTCTAGATATGAGAATGTGAGATATTTAAACATATAGAAAATATATTAAACATAAATCAAAACAAAATAAAGCAACTCTAAATACGAGAATGTGAGATATTTAAACATATGGACAATATATTAAACATAAATCAAAACAAAATAAATATGTAGCAGCTAAATTCAAGATATAAAATTTAACAATGTAGCATATATCCTATTCCAAATTTTCACACATAAAACATAAAGTAAGAAAAAATAAATTTGTATTAGCTAAATTTAAGATATAAAATCTCACATTGTAGCATATAACCTAGTGAAATTTTGTATATATCATTTAGTAATGATAAACTTCCATATACTATTAAAGGGCCACTCAATAAAATAATTATTGTATTTGAAATATCAAGGTAAAGCTCAACATGAAGTACGTTAATAATGAAATAATTATTATATTTGAAATATGAAGTGCAATCTCAACATGAAGTATGTTAATTATATGTTAATTATATGTTGTAACTTTTTTTCCAGGAAAAAAATTGGCTTAAATTATATTATTGAAAATCTATTTTTCTTTACATCTTTAAGACCACTGCAGATGATCATAGCAGAAACTGGTCCATAATCCAAGCTCAAAAATTCTATTAACAAAATAACACGCAAGGTGTACCATGAGAAACAAAACAGGGGTAAAAACCCAAAACAAAACGCAGAAAATAAAAACTGAACCAGAAGTTGCATGCCCCCAAAGGACCTCAAAGTGATTATCTAACACTGTACACCCCCAAAGGACCTCAAAGTGTTAAATAATAAACTGCACGTCCTCCGTGTGGACCTCAAAGCTCTAGTCCAAAACCTCTTATGTTCAAGGCGGAAGAGGACAAGAGAAACCAGAAAAAGCCAGAGAGAACAACACCCCCAATGTAACAAACCCTGGAAGCCTCCATCAAAAACTCCAAAGAAACCCACCGCGCAAGAGTCATAAGAAAATGGCAAAAGCAGAGAAGAGTAAGTCCCCGAACAACCACTGCTGGCTCCTCCACCATCTGCATAACACTGCCAGGAAAAATGCCCCTCCACCACCACCTCCGGACCCACTTCTCCCTGCATCCGCCACACTGCATCGCGTTGCACCGCTCCATCGGTCTGCTCATCCTAGATGTGCTCGCCCTCGCCCCCGCTTGACTAGTCCCACTCCTTCGCCCTCGCCCACAACCGCTCTCCCATGGAACTGGCCGACACCCTCACCCCCGCATGCTCATTTCCAAGGTATAATAGGGATGCGACTAGCAAAACCTAGCCGCAGCTATGTTGCAACTTAGTAATGAGATTGTGTCCTAATCTCAATTTGTCAATTTGTCATTGTAATTTTCATACAAGTACAAAAAATTGGTCCAATATGTAGTTTTAATCTCTCAGCATTCGCATCACGTCTGAAATTTCTGATAAGTGTTATATCTTGCATTTGGAATTGAATGTCCTGATCACATGCTCATTTTCATACGCTCGTAAATAGTTTCTGTATAGAAGTGGTTGCCTTGTGTTTTGATTGGGAATAATGGATGCATGCTTATACTGGTATAACTACAAATCGGTTAATGTATGGAATGTGTAAGTTCGGGATACAAGTCCATTCCCCTGAGGATCAACCCATCTAACTGGGTTCGTGCTATGCCCTGGTTTATCCTCTCGAAGGCACCTTTTTCGAGAAAGTTTCCTCACTTTCCAGAGTCGGAGTGAGCCCCTTCAAAAGACTACCATTGTAGTAAATCTGTGAGTTTACCTTGCCCTTGTTGCGAAGTAAATGGGCTTCGGAGTTTCGGCTCCCGGGAAACCCAGGTGCGAGACCCCTTGTCTGCGCACATCGCGAAATCTCGACTTGCGAAACCCTGAAATGAGATTAGTGTATATATATGGGATTCAGAGTTTCGGCTCCAAGGAAACCCAGGTGCGAGACCCCTTGTCTGCGCACATCGCAAAATCCCGGTATGTGAAACCCCGAAGCGATGTAGCGTGAAAGGATTTCGACGTTTCGGCACCCGAGAGACCAAAGGGTAGGAATCCCTCGTCTTCGCAGGCTGCGAAATCTCGGCACACGAAATCCCGGTAGGTGAAATCCCTAAGCGGCTTAGTATGAATAGGATTTCGGTTTTCGGGGTTTGAAGAGTCGAAGAACTCGACTCCCTTGCTTTTCGAACTCTCGATTTCCGAAGTCCCGAAATGTGAAAGGCACCTCTTGGCTTCGCCCAGGGTCATAACCGATGATCACATGGAGGTGAAGCCCGCGCTTGGTGCTTGAGTTGTACACGAAGGATTTTCAATGAAAGAACCAGTGGATTGGTTTAGTGAAGGTCCCGATCGGAAGACCTAGCCTACGCTTAGACCTCGTAGGAATTTTGGGAACTCTGTCCCTCGATAAAGAAGGAGAAAGAAAAAGGCAAAAAAATCTATTATGTCGTAGTGGGTGTGTGACAAATTGGTATCAGAGCATGGTTACAACACTTGGCCTACTTGGACTCATGAATGGGTTGTGCAAAGACTCCACTCGAAGTATTCTTAAAAGGAGTAACCCTCTATCTTAACCCCCTTAATCACAAGTCGAAGTTAAGAATGAAAACTCCTATTGTTTGTATGCATGCGAAAAAATATGAACTCTGTGCCAGTTATGAATGAATATAAATATTGACTAACAACAAGTGTTTTTCTTTTTCACACAAGCGAGCGATCAACCGCGGGAAACTGCAGACGCATAGAATGGAGACTCACCACGAAGTGGGGGATGGCTCCCACAATAGATACGAAGAGTCTGACGAAAGGAGGGCGGTAGGGACTCCTCCAGATCTAGCTGAGACTGTGAGGAGCCTCATGGTTGAACTACAGAGCTGCAAGGCCGACAACGAGAGGATGATAAAAGAGTAAGAGAAGCAAACGAAATTTAATGCAGTCTTACTGCAGAGTTTATCCGACATACAAAGACAATTGCAGCATGAACCTGACACCAGTCCAGCGGACCGACGACGGACAAAGTCGAAGTCCACCTAAGATACAGAAACATGGTCTTTTAAGTGGCCACACTGGAAAGAACACCTCGAGGAAGGTCCACCCCAGAGATAAGGGATAAGCGTAGGACGATTCCTCTAGAAAGGAAGCTGGCGACTCAGAGGGATCTTCTAGCAGCAAAACTAGTTCTTATTCCCGAAGAAAATGGAAGAAGCGAAAGCATTCCAAGAGTCATAATCTCGAAGAATTCAGGAAGGCCAAACCACCCTCTTTCGACAATGAAATAAAGAAGGGAGAGGAAGCAAAGGCCTGGCTGCTTGGACTAAAGAAGTATTTCAGAGTCCATGACTTCTCAAAAAATTTGAAGGCCCGAGTAGCCACCTTCAACTTGAATGGAAAGGCTTCCATTTGGTGGGAAGACCTTAAGAATGTAAAAGGGATTCACGAAGACGGACTGTCTTGGGAACGGTTTGAGAAATACTTCAGGAAGAAGTATCTGTCGGAAAAGTATTTCGATGAAAAGATTAAAGAATTCTATGAACTTAAGCTGGGGCAATTCACCATAGAGGAATATGTCAGCAGATTCCTCGAGTTGTTGAGGTACGTACCCTATATAAAAGCAGAAAAGGCAAAGGTGCAACGATTCGTCAACGGACTATCAGAACAGGATTGAGTTTGATGAGCCAAAGACCCTAGAAGACACTATCTGAAAGGCAAGATATTGTTATGAACAACTTGGGCATCGGACAAAACCTCATGAAGGTTGCGAGCAGAAGAATAGTTCGGGATTACAGAACAAGGGGTTTAAATCTCCAAGATTTAGAAATTATAAAAAGGACTCAAGGATGAGCTTTCCAACCCGAAGTGTATAGTAGCAGAATTTCCCCTCCCACAGAGGAAATAAACCTTTTGGATCTACCCCTGGAAGGATTGATAACCCAAAGAAAGAACCCTTGAAATGTTGGGGTTGTGGAGAAGAGCATCTATTGAGGGACTCCCGCACCGACAACAGAACAGTCGGAGAATTTACAACGTTCAAGAAGCTACCACCGCCAATGATGTGGTCAGGAGTGTGCCGCAAATCTATGAAACCTTGGATAATAAACAACCTGACCACCAAGATTCAGTGGTGGAGATGGAAGGTATGATCACCAACCATCTAGTGTCTATTATAATTGACCCTGGTTCAAATTTGAGTTATATAGCTCCTAAGGCTGTTGATAAGTGTAAATTACAGCCACATAAACATGTCAAGCCATGGTTGGTACAGTTAGCCACTGGCACCAAAAGAAAATTAATGGAAGTGATACCATCTTGCCGATTCACTATGGGTGAATTCCCCACCCAAGCAACCCTTAACGTATTACCCCTAGGATCGTATGACCTGTTGATTGGTATGGACTGGCTAGCCACACATAAATCCAGAGTAGACTGTTACCATAAAACCTTAGAATGTATAAGTGAAGAAAGAAGAAGGATAACCCTTCAAGGGATCCAAAAACTTGTCTCAATGAGGCGAATATCAGCCCTTCAAATGAGAAAATATTGCAGGAAGAGATGTCCACTATATGTGATACAGGTGTTGGAATCAGTTAAAGGCGACCGACCAAGCCTCGAAGACCACCCTACACTAAGAGAATATAGAGGTGTATTTCCGGAAGAGGTACTGGGTTTACCTCCGAGAAGGGACATTGACTTCTTAAGAGAACTCGCACCGGGAGCAGTGCCAGTGTCTAGGACACCCTACAGGATGAGCACACCAAGCTAGTTGAGCTTAAATTATAGCTAAAAGAAATGACGGACAAAGGCTATATCCGGCCTAGCGTGTATCCATGGGGAGCACCAGTCCTGTTTATGAAAAATAAAGACGGTACCCTCCGACTGTGCATAGATTATAGACAACTCAATAAGGTAACCATAAAGAACATGTACCCCTTACCCAGGATCGATGATCTGTTCGATCAATTGGGAGGTGTCTCCATCTTCTCAAAGATTGACTTGAGATCTGGATACCATCAAGTCCGAATCAAGGGTGAAGACATCCACAAAACTGCCTTCAGGACGAGATATGGTCACTATGAGTTTGTGGTAGTACCATTTGGATTAACCAATTCCCCTGCCACTTTTATGTGCTTGATGAACAATGTGCTCAGCAAATTCCTAGACAAATTTGTACTGGTTTTTATTGACGATATATTAATTTACTCCAAGAATAGAGAGGAACATCAGGAACACCTTAGGCTTGTACTTCAAGTGCTAAGAGCACATCAGCTCTATGCCAAATTTAGCAAGTGTGACTTTTTCCAGAAGCAAATACATTACTTGGGCCATGTCCTATCTGAAGAAGGAGTAGCAGTAGACCTTGACAAAATCAGGTCTATCATGGAATGGCCTACCCCTAAGGACGTTTCAGATATCATATCCTTTATGGGCTTAACAAGATACTACAAGAGATTTATTAAAGGATTCTCCAAGATTGGTTGTCCAATCACTGCCCTCAAGAAGAAGGGGGCTAAATTCACATGGACACAAAAATGAAGAAAGATTTCAAACCCTAAAACATCTACTGACCCACACACTTGTGTTAAAGATCGTCGATTCCGAAGCTGACTTCCTCGTGTGCACAAATGCCTGCAAGGAAGGGCTTGGAAGAGTCCTTACACAAGGAGGAAGTGTGGTCTGCTATGAATCCCGAAAATTAAATGAGCACGAAGTCAATTATGTGACCCATGATTTAGGGTTGGCCGCCATAGTGCACACCTTAAAAATGTGGAGGCATTACCTCCTGGGAAGGAAATTTGTACTTATGACAGACCACTGTGGATTGCGATATCTATTTGAAAAATTCATATCACATGCTCCTCAAAAGTTAAGCAAAATGGGTGGAGCAAACAACTTCAAAACTACATCAATTCTTCTTGCATCCAAGAACATTATGTAATCAATCTTCATATGGTTTCCAAACTATGAAATTGAAAAGAAGCTAGATCTGATTCAATTGAGATCAAGTCAATAAAAGTTCGGTTGGGACATTGAATTGACTAAAAATAATAAATCAAATCTGATCTGCTTCGAATTGAACTCGAAGATCTTCAAATAGAAACTTGGTTGGAACAAAAAAACACTAATTAAAATCAAGTACCAAATGAAACATAAAAGCCAAAGATAGCACCAGGAGGAGGAAGCTTACCGAATTACTCACTAATTCTGTCCTGTTTTCCCTTTCAGGACAGCTGATTCAATAATACAAACAACAAAAACTTCATAGAAAGAGTAATAGGGGCTATTACCTTTTACAAG
>JZKD02S0637323.1:125279-143481 GCA_000966675.3 Picea glauca
TTATCCGACAAAATCTTACTCCAGTTAAAATCATATCCTTCTAAAGCTTCTTCTAAAAAGGGCACCCAATCTGCATGAAAATGGCAGGGATCTTTTCTCCCGAAAAGTCTACACAGCATAATGGCTACGTAAACCATGTATTCATTCAAGGATGCTGTAGCATAAACCCCATGGGTATCGGCCCTAAATTTTGATGGACATCTCCACCAGTCTCTAATTATATCAGGATAAGTTTGGTCTACCTCAGTGCATTCTTTCCTCTGAAATTCTGCTAAAAACTCGGCATTAAAAGTATGTTTAGGATTTGGCGAGAGTTTATACATTACGTGTATATGTTCTAGCCTGAATGAGCCGACGATGGATCCTTGATCGTTTAAGATGCTCCTCGTCGGGATATCGACCTTTTCCAGGGCCCAACTGATCATATCATTGTATGCCATGAGCCGAGGGCGCGCGACAATCTTATGAAGCTCTGATTCTGCTATGTCCCGATAGTGATTCTCAGAATCAGTATGAGCATTCTTGAATTCACATTCCAGAAATTCAGAGATTTGAGTCCAAGATTTAATGGAGTCTATAGCGTGTGGCATGGTGTCGGAGATGATATCTCCTTCCTGTGTATCTTCACTCTTCTTCGGTGCCTTTTTCGGTGCCATGACTTTACGTTAAATGGAAAACCTGTCATAGAAAAGGAATGAATGAGCTCAGCTGAGTGCTTCTTGCGCTTGATAAAATGAAAACACAAAACACAAACATTCAAATGCTCTTTTAATTCATTTAACAATGACGGGATTGACGCAGCTGACAAGAATTCAAGACATTTAATGCGGTAGATATTTTACTGAGATACACATTAGTACCATGTATCACCAGTTATTCTTTATTTAAATGGCCGCATTTTGGCGCCTTTGAATTTTAAAGAAAACTCGGAACATTTTACTCAATCGAAAACCAAAACATGAATGAAACCCTAAAAAATGATTATCATTAATCATGCTTTAGAAAAAGGTTAATTTGTGCTAATCACATATTAAGAGTCAAGATTTCATTTTTCGGCATTTCGGGGATCGTGTTGTCGAAAGGTATGTATTCTCGAAATCCGATCTCCGAAATCATGAAATCGCGACAAGGTTAATTAAGACTTAAACATTTTAGCAAAGTAATTGGTTGATATTAAGCGTTTCGGGATTTCGGGGATTGTTTTGACAAGAAGTATGTCATCGATGAATCCCGATTTCCGAAGTTGCGAAATCGCGACGTGTTTAAAATAGGACTTAAATTCATCTTAATTAACTAACTAATCAGGGTTAAGGATAAAACAGAGTTAGTTCAGTTTAACACAAATTATAGTTCGGGATTTCACGATTCGAGATTTCGGGGATCGTTTTGACAAGAGATGTGTTATCACTGAACCCCGAATCCCGAAATCACGAAATGATTAACTTAAGCCTTAACTTTTTGCGTTAGAGAATTAATTAATTATCATTTTAACTAACTCTCTTTATTTCAGGAAATCGGGGATCGGGATTTCGTGATTCAATTTGTATTGAAAAATATGTTTTCAGCAAACCCCAAATCCCAAAAACTCTTTAAAGTTAATCTTAACTCCATTAGGTTTAAAGCTTATCATGATTAAAATAATTTTATAGAAAATGCGTCGGGATTCTTATAATACTTTTAGGTTTTTGTCTTTTATTATTTAAATAATTGAGTTCTTTGGGAAATCGGTACCGTGCGTTTGGGAATGATAACGAAACTTGTGTTTTATGAAAAGCCGAAACCCGAAAAAAGGAAAGTTTAGGTCTTAGGGAAAAAATTTTAAGAATTGTTTCAACATAGGCTCCAACTGGGGACCTCGTCTCCTTGTGGGACGAGGAGAACATGTAGACTTGGTGCCTTCATTGGGTTAATGGGGTCAAGGGTTTATCCCTGCAGAAATTGCTAAGGAAGGGGATACAGAGGAAAAAAAAAAGATTTCATTTTTACCTCTGAAAATCTTTCAAAGTTCTCATTTGTTGTAAACTCAGTTGCAGTCTCATTCATGATCTTCTCCTTCTCATTACTGAAATTAAGTTAGCATTAAGATGGTCAAAACAATCTTAGGAAACTCAACAGATTTTGTGGCTTTCGGCTTGCATCAAACGAAGCAAAATTCATATTTCTAATTGGGGAGCCTTGTCTGGACTTGGGATGCAGATCCGGTTTCGAAAAAACTGGTAACTAGAGTAGAGTGGTATTTAAGTATGACAACCTTACAGATACCTCAAATATTGCTTCACTGCCAGCGAGCCTGTTCAGTACCCCAATGAAGTTATCTGTCCCTTTTTACTGAATTTCCTTTCACCGCTTCGAATATTAATTATACATTTAGCCTCAAATATTGCTTCACTGCCAGCGAGCCTGTTCAGTACCCCGGTGAAGTTATCTGTCTTTTTATACTAGACGAGGGCAATCATTTAAATGAATTTCCTTTCGTCGTCTTTTGGACTAGATGGGGGCAATCAAATATGAATTTCCTTTCGCCATCTGTCTTATATTTACTTTATGAATACGAAGCGGGGGCAATTAGTGATACTTAATATACCAGGCGTGGTATCTGTGTAAAAATTGCAATGGAGGTTTGTCAACCTGTTTTGATTACTCTAGACCAACCTTTTCTCAACTTTCAAAACACCTTAGTCTGCAGAGAAAAAGGGGAAGATTAATTTCAGGGGTCTTCCTTTGAGCAAGCTTAAATCCTCAGAAAAAACTGTTAAGAGACCTAGGAGAGTTAGGATTGGCCTAAGCATAACCATGTTTAGTCGAAGAGTAAGAAATATGAGGACGGGTCTTACCGATTAAGAATTGTTTTTCAATTTCAAAAGTTAAGACGTAATCTCTTTCCCTCTATGGGAAACCCGAAAAAGAAGCTTGATTCAAAACTGAGGGTACAAAGAGGGGATGTAGAATGATCTGGAAGTCGAAAAACAGAGGTCATAAATTAAACCCAACTCTTGGAACTCTCTCTTAAAGATTTTTACTTTATTTACCTCCTATCTTGTTCTAAGTGAAACCCTTAAGGCCTAGATTTTTGAAAACACTTTTTAATTGACCTATCAAACTTACGAGATAATCAACGCACTTTTTGATACAAAATCTTTGCTTTCACAAAATAGACTTTGCTGGGACTCACACCTTTGCCTTACCATTTTCGTTCTCCTTTTAAAATAACAGAAAATCTTATCTATCACCTATTTTTGACAAATTTATCTTCCTCTTTAAGGCTATCTGTTTGTTGCTTTTACTTGTCGGGTTGTCAGCCAGAATCCTGTGAAAGAACAATATGAAAAGTATCAGGGTTTTAAGGAATTGGATACATTAAGAATTTTGTATCCTTATTTCTAGAAGAGACATAAACCAATTTTATTTTATTTTTCTTTATTTACAAAATGAAAGTAGACTTACCAAAGAAAATTATGAAATAAAAAACTAAACAAAACGGTATATACAGTGGGAATTCTGGAAATCAATTATTCCATATAATGTTTTAAAAAACGCCCATTGACGGGGGCGTTCAGGATTTTACCATCCAAATTTTCTAGCAGAAAATAATTCTTTCCTTCAGGAGATGCAATCTTGAATGGTCTGTACCAGATGTGATCGAATTTACCATTTTTTCGCGAATCCTCCTTCCTAGCATCCCATTTCAAAACCAAATCTTTGGGGAGAAAATTTCTGTCTTTGGCTTTACGATCGAATAACACTTTCATGTCATCCTGGTATTTCTGCAGCCTTTCATCCACTTCCGCCCTGTGCTATTGGAATTCAATCAGATGATTTATCCTTCTTGTGACAGGATTTGGTTCTTCCTTCTCATCTTGTCATAGTTTCATTACAGGAAGTGATAGGTTTATAGGCAACACTACATCTGTCCCGTATACCATTTGGAAGGGAGAAGTGTCGATAGATTTTTTCGTGCCTATCCGATTTGCCCACAGAGCGTATTTCAAATGCACAAGCCAAGACTTTTTATTTTCGCTTAACACTTTCTTAATTATACTGATTAAGCTCTTGTTTGAAGATTCGGCCAGACCATTTTCCTGAGGGTAGTATGTTGTGGAGTGACCAAGCACAATATTATATTTTTGGCAAAAACTGACCATAGCCATAGATTTAAAAGCCTGTGCGTTGTCTGTGACTATCTTTCTGGGACAGTCGAACCTAGACAAAATATTTTCTTCTAAGAAATCTATTACCACCGAATCAATAGCCTTTCTCATTGGAATAGCTTCCACCCATTTGGTGAAGTAGTCTGTAGCGGTTAGGATCCATCTGTGTTGAGCACTAGAACGAGGATTAATTTCGCCTATGAAATCTAATCCCCATTGTTGAAAAGGAGCTTCCATTTTGACCGGAACCAATGGCATTGTTGGGAGTTTATGTTTGCCTGCAAAAAATTGGCAAGGGTTGCAAGCTCATACCTTGGCATTGACGTCTGAGAAAATTTTGGGCCAATAATAACCAGCCCTCAGGATCTTATAAGTCGTAGCCCTCCAGGTGTGGTGTCCTCCACACACTCCTTCGTGAAATTGGCCTATGACCTTTTATGTTTCTGATTCGACCAAACAAACCAAGATGAAGCCAAGCGGGTCCTTCCAATACAATTGTCTTTCAGAAATACAGTACTTGACCGCATGCAGCTTCAACGTTCTGGCTTTGGATGGGGACAAGTCACTTGGTCATTTCAATGTCAACAAGTAGGATACTATGTCCTTGTACCAATATGATGAAGCAAATTTCTTTTCGATTCGGATTTCAGCTATTTGTTCCTCAAGTTCATTCACATCTACCCACTCTTCCTCCCCCTGAGAGTCGTTTATTCCGAGAGCTCTGAAATTGGATTCAACTAAGATTTTAGCTAAGCCTTGCCCCTTTACTAATTTTGTTGGTTTTATCTCCAAGTCGAACTATTGAATTTTGGCGATCCATCGTCCTCTTTTACCATCATTGTCTACCTAAACCAAAATATCGTTTACGAAGCTATTAGGTACATATGCAATCACCTTAGAATGAAAAACATAGGTTCTGAAAGCCTTTAACGCTTTTACCATAGCATATGCTTGTTTTTCCATTATATTATATCTGAGTTCGACATCTCGAAGACTTTTGCTAAAAAAGGCTATCGGTTGCTTGAAACCTTATTTGTTCTTATGAAGGAGTACAGCGGAGAGTGTGTGTTCAGAGGCAAATGAGAAAATAAGGAAATCCTTGAGATAATCAGGGCTCGCTAGTATAGGTGTCTCGCTTATAACCTTATTAATGCGTGAAAAGAATGCTTTAGCTTCTTCTGTCCATTTCACTTCGTTGTTTTTCCTGAGTATATCTGTAATCAATTTCACGATTTCAACGAAGTTTGGAATAAATCTTCTCAAAAAAATTATTTTTCCTAAGAATGACTGAATCTCTTTCACATTCCTAGGAATACTTATTGTGTCTATAGCTTCAACTCTTTTGGCGTCAATTCTAATTCCATCTCGAGATACAATATGGCCCAAAAGCTTACCTTCTTGCATAGCGAAGTGAGACTTTTTAGGATTTAAGGACAGACCAAACCTGCGGCATTTCTCAAACATCTACTTGAGATGTATGAGGTGATCTTCATCCGATTTAGAAAAAACAGTTAGGTCATCCAGATAAATAACTACAAATTTGTCTTGTTTGCCAACGAAAGCGATATCCATTGCCCGTTGAAAAGTAGCACCTGCGTTCATCAAACCAAACGACATCTTATCATACATAAATGTACACCAAGGAGTGGTAAAGGTTGTTTTTTCTTTATCGTGATCGCTGACGACAATTTGATTGTAACTTGAAAATCCGTCGATCATCGACATCCTATTAGCTCCTACTACTTTTTCTAAAACGTGATCCATTTTAGGTAGGGGGTAATTATCTTTGAGAGAGGATTTATTAAGATTTCTGAAATCGACACACAGTCTAATTTTCCCGTTTTTCTTCCTAACCGGGACCAGGTTTGCTACCCAATCGGAATATCTTAGTGGTACAATTATCTTTGCATCAAGGAGTTTTTTGACTTCCCGTTCGATAACAGGTAATAAGATGGGGTTGATTTGTCAGAGTTTTTGTTTAAAGGGTTTGACACCAGGCTTCAGGGGTATCTTATGTTCGATCACAGAGGTGTCATAGGTTCTTAGTTCTTCATACGACCAAGCGAAAATGTCTTTGTACTTTCTAAGCGACTCCATGTATTTATTTTTTGCTTCTTTAGATAGATATTTAGATAGTTTTACCATCCGAGGGTTTTCTTTAGTTCCTATGTCACAGTCCTCAACCTCTTCAGGTTCGGGCTATAGGGTGGTTTTTGAAGGGATATCATCTTGATTGAATAATCTTTCCAAGGGAATTAGGCCCTTGGGAATCTGGTTATTCTTGAGAACGAGCATTCAGTGATTCACAATTTTATCGTGAAACTCTTTATAATCCTCCCCCTCCTGCATGATCCAAATGGGATCATTTTGATTTTCTTGATCAGTATGCGTTTCTGCAAATTCATCTATTGATTCTAAAAATTTGTGAACCCGTTCATCATCCTCAAAGACTTGCCAATGTTGTATGTTATTCGATATCGAAGTTCGATGTCTCATTTGTATGTGATACTTTGATTTAAACGCGGTAGGAGGTGTGAAAGTTGATGCTGCTTTGGTTAATGCATCAGCCTGTTGGTTTTCAGTCCTTGGGACGAAATGAACATTCACAGAGGAGAAGAAATTCTCGATCAGATCCCAGACACAATTCCTATAGGACCTCAACCTAGGATGTTTGGCCTGGTACTGTCGATTCACCTGTTTTATGATTAATTCGGCGTCGCCAAAGTCTTCGAGTTTTATGATTATTTTCATACCCGCACACATTATTTTTACAATCCACATTCCACTAAAGCCTATATGAAAAGAGGATTATGAATTGATCATCGGGAGCCACAAGGAGTGCCCCAGCTCCAGCTCCAAGGAAAGATGAAGCACCGTCAAAATATATCTTCCATACACCAGTGCTATATACATTTTTTATTATTTTTTCTTTTTTAGTTTTTTCTTCTATACAACTTTCGTCTATATCTACTTCAAAATCATCATCAATAGATAATATACAATTTCCTAAATCTTGGTCAGCAATATATACAGGATCATTATTTGGGTTATGTGGATCACCTATCATGAATGCCAACCTAGTCTCTCTGTAAAGACGCGTGTATTGTCCTCTGAAAAATGGAATTGTAGCGTATGTCATGTCCAGTTGGAGAGATCCTCCAAGCTTGGCACCCCATGACCTAGATAATAGCATACCATACTTCGGAGGGATGTTAGTGACCACTACATCCATAAGAATGCTTTTTGTAGGTATTTGAGCCAGACCTACCACCAGGTCTTTAATCATGCCTATGCATTTGACTTTTCTTGAATCAAAAGAATATAAGTCACCATAGGGCCTTGTGATTTCGAGACCGAGTTTCTCCATAATTGCCTTTGGCATCATATTGTGGGAAGCTCCAAAATCTAGCATACATTTATGTAGTAGGTGGTCAAACAAGGTTAACGTGGTATAAAAGGGGGCCACAGTGTCTCTCGCACCTTCGAAATGTGGACCAAAGACTATGTTCGGCTTGTCATCTTTTAAGTTGATGACATCGGCCTGGCTTTCGTCTTCGGAAAAGCTAATCATCTTGGCAATTTATTTTCTGTATATGGGATTTTTAGCTAGTTCAACAAGGGGAATAGGAATTTTGATTTTATTTATTTCGTTTTCCAGATTAAAATTTCCCAGGGCCTTGTCGTTTTCTATGTTCATGGCCTCCATTCCTTTCTTTTCAGCTTTTCTTTGTGGTGCGGACTTGTTTTCATTTATAGGAGCCTGTGTCTTCACAACGAGTGTTCCTACTGGCTTCGACTGGACAGGTTGCGTGTCAACAGTGTGAGTTTTTGTAGTCTGTTTGTCAGCAACTTTTGGAGTCACCTCATCAGTTTCGCCCCTTGGCAAGATCTTTTTTGTTGGAACAGTTGGGAGACTTTTGTTCCTAGGTCTTAAATTATATTTTTCCTGTAGTTTGTCTATGATATCATCCACTATACCCTGATAGGCCAAATTTTCAGACGTGTCGTTGCTAACATCGTCTTCCGATGTAATTTCTTTATTTAAGGATTTTTCGTAATCTTGTCTCGATAAATAAGGTGATTTATTATCGTCCCCAAGATTATTAATATCCTCATCAAGCTCTTCAAAATCTTCTAGATTTTCCTCTCCAATGAAGTTTTCACTTTTGAAGGGGGTCGGGATTTTTTTATCTTCATTTTTAATTATTTTCTGTGGGGCCTGAGGATCAGGATTCCTTCTAAAATCCTTCCTAGGGAAATTATCTCTTTTCGATTTCTCTAGTTCCATTTTTGAGATCTTATTTGAAAGTTTTCTAATTACCCTAGCCATCTCATTTATTTTATCTCCTGAGGATTTCCCCAATCCTGAGGGTCCACCTTGCTCTTTGAATTTCCTATTTTCTTTGTTCCCAGTTTCTATTTTTGCTTTTAATTTCCCTGATGCCATCATGTTCGATTCAATCTCAAGAGCATCATCCTGCATTTTTGTGAGATCTGTTGATCTCCTTTCTCTCAATAATAAGGCAAAATTGGGATCAAAAGCGCCAACAAAAGTCACCTTTGCTACGGGTTGTGAAGGTTTCACCTCAACCAGGATTTTATTATACAACTTGTTGAACCTTTGTGTGAATTCTAAAACAGATTCTGAGTTTTTCTTTCTAAGGGCTCCAAATTCAGTTAGGTAGTAGAGGTGGTCCTTCCTCTCTCCCCATTGTCTAATAGAAGCACTTTCAAGTTCCTCGTAAGATCTTAGAGATCCGGCTACTAAGGATCGGAACCAGGTCCTCACCCGTCCTTCGAAAGTCTGAACGAGGAGTCTAGAATAGACATCTTTGTGTTCTATTCCGAGGATGTCATCAAATTGGTCAAAGAAGTTTATATGTTCTTGGGCGGTCAAATCTCTTTCCCCTATAAATTTCAGAAGGCTTTTCATATAATTTTCGTGGAGATCGTGTAGGGGAACTGGGAGGACAAGGGGAGCATATCTAGCAGCTACTTTAGCGAAGATTCTAGGAAGCGGTACTTGACCACCTGCTGGTCCTCCTGGGGCACCACCTCCAGCTCCAGCACCTCCTTGTGTGGCCATTGGTAGATTTGAGGTTGAAGCTCGGAATGCGTGAGGAGAAGGTTCTCGAAAATCTGGGGAGAATACCTCAGGAAAAGAGAATGTATCGTATGAGAGGGGGAACGAGACAGATCTTTCAAGTGTTTCTGAAACGTTCAACTGCGTAAAGTCAGGCTGACAAATAGTATGTATGGGTAAAAAGACTTGTCTAAGTGATCTTTGTGATTTTAAAATCTTTTCCGGATCAGAGACTGGCGAGGTCTGCTTGTTGTCCGGGTTCTTTTTGGTGTTCTTTAGGCTAATAGCCAGTTTACTTATCATGGAGTCGCCAAGTGAAAAATAAAGGTAGCCTTAGAAGGTTTTCTATCCTTGTTCACTATCAAACAAAGAAAGTGTCAATGTCGTTCTTCCCAGGGAAAAGTTTCGTTTCTTCGTCCCCGGAAGCGACGCCAAAAAGATGTTGTTCTTGAGTTTATACTTTAAGGCTGTAAAGTATACCGTCAAGGCATCCGTAAAGGTAAAGATAATTAAAAGATAAGAATCAAAAAGAAGGGTAAAGCAGAATCAATTTCTCAACTGCCTCTGTCTAGCTTCCCGTTGTTCTTGGATGTTGATATATCTCTCAATAGCAACCCATGAACATTCTAATTCAGCCCGATTAGTTGTTGTTTGCAGAATAGTATTAAATAGGTTTAAAGCAATACTGGTTTGATCTTGGAGACCAGGTTCTATGTTGGGTTGTCTGTTATTTGGGACAGTCATGGAGAGTAAAATTTTATTTAGTTGTGAAAGAATTCGATAAATTGTTACTTCGGTTTTTAAGAGATGAGAATAGGAAAAATAGTTTTGAAATTCAAAATAATAACATAAATACAGTTGAGGTCATTTCCTGGACTTGAAACAATTTGAGAATCGAAATACTACTGAAAAATATGAGGCTTTAATCACGAAAGAATCTCATATTGTAACATGAAATAAAGAAGAAAACGAGATTTCTAATGAAGTGTTAAATATCATGGTTCAAATGATCCATAGGTCTTAAAATTACTGATAGCAATTTCAAAGGAAAAGCTATAAATAATTTGATAACCAAATCAATCTAAACTATAAAAGATGTATAAGATAAACTTCAAATTGATCATTCATCAGAAAGACATTGAAAGAGAAACATAGAAAAATATGGTAAACAAGGTTAAAGAACACATAGCTACAAGTTGGCAGGATTCAGAATCTTGTCTGTATTCGTATATCACAGTGGATTTAAAATTTTTTAATACAATCGGCTCTCTCCAAAAAACCAAAATCCCTTGCTCAGTCTTCTGAAAATATATTTATACATGATCATCAAATATTTTCCCGTTGGTAATTAACCAACTTCCTAAGACTACTGTTACATGGATGAATAATGTCAAACCATTTACATTTCTTTTCTATCTTCTTTATTATTCTAATGATGAAAATATTCAAAAGAGTATTTTTATGTTTGTGTTGACGAACTTCCTTCTTCTGCCTCAAGACAATGAATACATTTTCCCAAAAACTTCACCAAAACTCCGGGAACGTCTGGTATCTCTTTTGCCTCAAATATGAAGAATCTTTTCTGTAATTCGGGCAAACGATCTTCTATTATCTTCCTTGTGAACTTAATAGTTTGCAACTTTAAGTTCTGTATCACTATCCATTTGTCGATTTCGGTGATATTGATTGCCTTAATTTTTGGGATCTCCACCTTCATTTCCTCTAAATCTTCCTTGAACCTTAGCTGGTGCTTGACAATGTCACTCTCTCCTAATAACCCAGGACAGTCATTTTTTCCAATATTCAATGAAGTTTTTTCTAAGAGATCAAAAATTTCTTGACAATCATCATTGACATCTCTGGTTATTCTTTTATTTTCGACCAGGTTTGCTTCCCACACTTTGAGTATTACATCTCCTTTAACCTGTTCTGAAATGGATAGTTTTTGAATCTTTTCGACCTCTTCCTTTGTTGAAAGGGCTATTGCTTTTTGGAATGTCATTCTGGCCGCTTTCACTTCTCTTTCTTTCTGGAGAACATTCTCCAAAGATTTATTTGTTTTCTGAAAGTAATTCTAGACAACTTCCAGATTTAAAAACACTTTCTGTTGTTCTTCTTCTATCTTCAAATGTATTCCCAACACCTGAGCCTGGAAAATTGCAAGCTCTACCACTTGATTTGTAATAGTACTAATCTTATCTTGTAATTGTTTATTTGCTTCTTCTTTCTTTAGGACCTGTGCCTGAGTGACCTGTATTTTCTTATTTGCTTCCTCTAAGCTTGTTTTCATTTTCTGAATCTCTTGAATATCTTCTAACCTAGCTTGTTCTAGACCCTTTTTTATTCCCAACTGATATTTCTCTTGGTTTCTTTCAATTTACCCTGTAGCTGAGCTATCGTTTCGTCTTTTTGTTCCAACATAGTTGTCAAACTGCCCATAGAATATAAATTTGCCAATGCTAAAGATCCCATCGTGCCTGCTATCTCTATAGAAAATTCTCCATCTTTAAGTTTCTTTCCATCTATAATGACCCTATGCTTTTTAACCATCCCATCTCCTCTTGGATGGATTTCCTGTTTCAAGATTGCCCTTCTCTTTTTACTGAAAAAATAATCTGATGAAGGAATTTCGTCCCTAGAAATTGGCTCCAGATCACTGACATACAGAGCTCCCTTGTGGGGGTTTCCATAAGTGGACTGCAATGCAGTCAAGGAAGTAATGGGACTTCCAAGTTCTGTCGATGTTGTTCCTCTTGTCTTTTCTGGAACATCCTTAGGGATTTATGGGGATGTTTCTAGCTCCTTTCCCTTGCCTGCCTCTGATTCTTTTGTCTGGGAAATTTATGTGTCTTGTGAAGGTATTCCAGTATCCTTCATCTTGCCTTTAGTATTTGCTTTGTCCTGTATATTTGTTTCAAAGCCTGGGGGAGGCCCTTCCTGCTCTAGTGGTGGGATCATAGCTTCGCCCTACAAACTTTTGGGTAAACAACTTCGCCTATGGCTCTGGAATGATGCGAAACCAATCTGTGAGTCAGGTGGCAGGGCCTGTACTCTGTTCAATACCTCTTATAGGATTTAACCTCCTTGAATACGTCATCATAAATAGATGTTTCGTGCTCATAGGATTTTAAATTACAATGCATCAAATGTCTGCTTACTGATTGATAGGGGTCATGCTTTATGTGTTCAATATCTACCAATTTTACTTCTTCTAGTGATTTAGCCTCTACTTTAGAATGGCCTAGATTCAGTAATGAAAATTTCTCGATATGTACAGGGAAAGTTGGCCATGACTTTTTCTGAGCTGCCTTTAGCTCTAATCCAATGTCGCATTTTACTATCTGGTGGGATACCTCTCTACACACCAATCTATCCGGTAGGAATTTAGGGAGTGCATGAGGGAGAATAGAACAACCATAAACCCTTATGTAGGAAAAAATTTCGTCAATAAACCAGTCGGCTATTGCTTTAAGATTTTCTGTGATTGTATCATAAATGCGAGGGGGTTCGCATCCACAAAATATTTTATGCATCAGAATTATAACAAAATGACAAATTTCATAAAATGCGCCCTTAGCATTTTCTTCCCAAAGGGAAAAATGATATTCATGAATGGGTTCTGGACAGGTTATATTCCAATTCCAATTCATTAAGAGAAAAGGAGTCACATAGCAGATTGCATCCATAATGTATGCTGACATGTAAAAGGCCACTGGTTGTCCCTTAGATTTTGCAACTCTGTAGTTTGAGATTTCTTGTGTTAGGTTATCCGACAAAATCTTACTCCAGTTAAAAGCATATCCTTCTAAAGCTTCTTCTAAAAAGGGCACCCAATCTGCATGAAAATGGCAGGGATCTTTTCTCCCGAAAAGTCTACACGGCATAATGGCTACGTAAACCATGTATTCATTCAAGGATGTTGTAGCATAAACCCCATGGGTATCAGCCCTAAATTTTGATGGAAATCTCCACCAATCTCTAATTATATCAAGATAAGTTCGGTCTGCCTCAGTGCATTCTTTCCTCTGAATTTCTGCTAAAAACCCAGCATTAAAAGTATGTTTAGGATTTGGCGAGAGTTTATACATTGCTTGTATATGTTCTGGCCTGAATGAGTCGACGATGGCTCCTTGATCATTTAAGATGATCCTCGTCGGGATATCGACCTTTTCCAGGGCCCAACTGATCATATCATTGTATGCCATGAGCCGAGGGCGCGCGACAATCTTATGAAGCTCTGATTCTGCTATGTCCCGATAGTGATTCTCAGAATCAGTATGAGCATTCTTGAATTCACATTCCAGAAATTTAGAGATTTGAGTCCAAGATTTAATGGAGTCTATAGCGTGTGGCGTGGTGTCGGAGATGATATCTCCTTCCTGTGTATCTTCACTCTTCTTCGGTGCCTTTTTCGGTGCCATGAATTTACGTTAAATGGAAAACCTATCACATAAAAGGAATGAATGAGCTCAGTTGAGTGCTTCTTGCGCTTGATAAAATGAAAACAAAAAACACAGACATTCAAATGCTCTTTTAATTCATTTAACAATGACGGGATTGACGCAGCTGACAAGAATTCAAGACATTTAATGAGGTAGATATTCTACTGAGATACGCATTAGTACCACGTATCACCAGTTATTCTTTATTTAAATGGCCGCATTTTGGCGCCTTTGAATTTTAAAGAAAACTCGGAACATTTTACTCAATCGAAAACCGAAACATGAATGAAACCCTAAAAAATGATTATCATTAATCATGCTTTGGAAAAAGGTTAATTTGTGCTAATCACAGATTAAGAGTCAAGATTTTGTTTTTCGGCATTTCGGGGATCGTGTTGTCGAAAGGTATGTATTCTCGAAATCCGACCTCCGAAATCACGAAATCACGACAAGGTTAATTAAGAATTAAACGTTTTAGCAAAGTAATTGATTGATATTAAGCGTTTCGGGATTTCGGGGATCGTTTTGACAAGAAGTATGTCATCAATGAATCCCGATTTTCGAAGTTGCGAAATCGCGACGTGTTTAAAATAGGACTTAAATTCATCTTAATTAACTAACTAATCAGGGTTAAGGACAAAACAGAGTTAGTTCGGTTTAACACAAATTATAGTTCGGGATTTCACGATTCGAGATTTCGGGGATCGTTTTGACAAGAGATGTGTTATCACTGAACCCTGAATCTCGAAATCACGAAATGATTAACTTAAGACTTAACTTTTTGCGTTAGAGAATTAATTAATTAGCATTTTAACTAACTCTCTTTATTTCGGGAAATCGGGGATCGGGATTTTATGATTCAATTTGTATTGAAAAATATGTTTTCAGCAAACCCGAATCCCGAAAACTCTTTAAAGTTAATCTTAACTCCATTAGGTTTAAAGCTTATCATGATTAAAATAATTTTATAGAAAATGCATCGGGATTCTTATAATACTTTTAGGTTTTTGTCTTTTATTATTTAAATAATTGAGTTCTTCGGGAAATCGGTACCGTGCATTTGGGAATGATAACGAAACTTGTGTTTTATGAAAAGCCGAAACCCGAAAAAGGAAAGTTTAGGTCTTAGGGAAAAAAAATTAAGAATTGTTTCAACATCGTGTATAATATAAAAAGGTTAAATTACATTTGTCCCACATGTATTATTGGGATGTAATTTTTCCATATCTCTCGATATATAATAGAGGTAAGAGAGACCCTTGAGACACATAAAAACATTGAAATGAAGGATCACATAGTGAGCATATACATTGGAATGATGTGAATATGGAGTGTGATGTGTGGGAGCTCAAGTGTAAGATTGGATATTTCTGAAGAATAAATAAGACAATATGAAGAATAAATAAGACAATACCTTCTCGTGGATGTGTTTCCCCATTTTGGGATTTTACCAAATATATCTTTTTTTAATATTGTTGTATGTTTATTCATATGATATTGTTATATGTTTATTCATATGTCTCAATATTATAACACTTCTACTTATCGTGTAAAGGAAAAAAATTCTCACTATAAATCAGATTTAAGTACAATGCTCAATATTGAACAATTTAGCATGTGACACTAATTTTCACTACCACAAAATAAAATAACCAATATAACAATCATTAAATGATGTGTTCAATTGCAACTTGGAAGCAATTTATAAAGCTTTTGGAACAACTCAGAGTAATATTGTATTATCGTATTCACTTACATAAGTTGTTTTACTTTTATTAGTCATATCAAATTTGTATACAATGAAGCCTTGGTGTGTCCTAGTGTTGATTAGAGAGTGTCGCTCTCCTCTTCATCTAGTCACAAAACAAAAAACACCATTTATGATTGTGATGTTTTGAACAATGTTTGAACTTTATCAATAATAAGAGTTGATTCTTTCAAATAAGAGTTGATTCTTTCAATCTAGACATCCCTAAACAGAGTGCATAATTTCTTATTAGAGAATAGAGAACATGTTGCTTAAGGAGGAAATGCACTATTTAGATATGGCCATGTCTTTCTTTGAATTAATTATTAGAGAACGTTACCTAAAATTTGATGATGCCAACTAAGCAAATTAGAGGCAAAAGATATATAAATGATGTTAGATAATAAAAAAACTACAATCTTCTTTAATCAATACACTTGTACTACTTGTGTGTGCCTTGATTTAAATAGTACACTTGTGTGTGCCTTGACTATAGGTGTTCGTTTGTTGTTGGTGTCTTGTTTATTGTTGTTGGTGTCTTGTTTCTTTAATGTAAAATTTTTCTTTATCGGTTGTTTGTCATTTTTTTTTTGCATTCTATGTTTTCATTATTTGTATTTTTATGCTTGTGACACACAAGCAATTTTGCTTTCTTGGTATTTTTATGTGTGTTCACATTACAAAAACAATATTTAGTCTTTATACATATCTTCTAAGTTGTTCAATATGTAATAAGAATGAATATTTGCAAGGTATAAATAAAATAAAATATTATATAATTCAAAAATAATATTCTGTCTTTATAAAGATTTTTCAAGTTATTTAATTTGTAATAAGAATATTTACAAGGTAGAAATAATATTGTAGATATCATTTTTTAAATGGTGTTTTTTCTAAAATTTACAAAATTTATGGTTAATATTGTGTGAAAAATAAGTAACTAATTACTTCTTTTGTAATTTGTAAGGGTTTTATAGATTCCTTTTCCAAATAAAATTGTTCAAACATTTGGATAGTCACCTTAAGAGTTCATCGTGAATTTAGTCTCATCTAGTAATAATTCAATAAAAGGGTAATAAATAGTTTGGGACAAAAAATTGTAAAGACTAGAAAGAGAATTATTAACCAATAACTTAATTAAAGGCAAAACAAATTTCTTCCAAGAACTTAAGGAATTAACAATGTAAAAACGAACAAATTGTTTTATCAATGTATTAATCAATATAAATGTAAAAACCAATAAAGTACTTATCAATTTATTAATGATTTATTAAGAATCAACAAAGGAATTAATAATTTACTAATAAATTATACCAAATGTAAAAACTAGCAAGAGAATTATTAACTGGATTAATTGAAGGTGGATTAGATTTCTTCCAAGAAAATACAATCAAATATACAACCAATTTATTTTCTGAGAGATATCAAAAAGAATGCACACATACTTATATGTCAAAGCTGAAAGTAACTTATAACAAAAATCAAAATGTAACCAAAGAATAGAAATATGAAAATAAGTAACCATGGAGGGATAAAATCTCTCCACCCAATTCCTCAATTGCTAAGGTTATACCAAGGTTTTTCCAGTAACTTCTTCTCACAAATCTAGATATATACATCACTTCTCATACTTTCCTCAAATAAGCTAGTTCTTCCCCTCAAATGGAACCCTCAATCAATTCTTACCTCCTCCATAAAAACCACTTTTAGGGCAAACAATTTGAACATAAGAAATATTATTTAATTTGCACGAAAACCTCCATTTGTCCTTCCATTTGCATGCTCATGCAATTAATCCACTTTTGTTAACTTAATTAATCTTTCATTAAGTTATGCAATATTATTAATATTTTCTATTTATAAATGACTTACCTTTTCTTGTTTCTTTATTAAAAACACAAAATTTTCACTTCAATAAGCATAACATTCACTCAAAATGCATTTATTATTATTCTAGTAATATTATGCAAATGAGGGTGTTACAAATCTCACATTTGCACAACTAAAAATGCATATTGAACCTTATACTTCTAAATTCTCTTGATTATAATTCCTAAAATGACTAATATGCAACATGCACGTCATAATCGTGCACTAAATCGTGTCGTTTATAGTGGTTCACTATTGTTACTTTCTCACATCATTTTACCTTATTCCTTCATGATTCTCCCACGTTCTTCCAAAAGCATACCATTCACAACCACCAAGTTATCACCCTTTTTCCTCAAATAATCTCGCTCGCCATGTCACGTGTCCCTTTGCTATAACTAGGACATGGGCCAATCACCATAGTATGTTATACAACCATGTGTGATTGCAGCACGCATCAAAGTTTCATCATCATAACTTTGGGGAAGTGCAAGTATTACTTCACCATCTCCTTGATTGTTGGCATATGTGGGGCTCTCTAGCACCAAGCCCTCATCTCGAAAATTATGTTGACCTAAGGCATATGAATGGTGTTGGACAACTGAGAGGGGGCGGGGGGGGTGAATCAGTTGTTACTGTGCTTAAACAATTATGCTTATTTTAAATTCTTTGCAGAGCACTTAATGACAATCACAATAATGCAAGAAGGTAAGCAATAGAACATTCGACATCAGTCACATATATGAAATATACAGAGACAGATATTTCCCGAGGAAACCCATAAAAGGTAAAAACCTCTTCTTCTTGGTATGATAAGTAATCTTTACATTCTGTACATTATCATACATATGAGCTCCAACTCATTGTGATGCTACAACCTCTGTTTTGCAAGCTGCAACTTGCTGAGAGCACC